>CAIGRO010245689.1:0-10150 GCA_903798355.1 Fraxinus baroniana
AACAATTTTTCAAAATGCCAAAAAATACACATTTTCAACAATCTCAAAATACACACACAAAATGAATTCAAAACTCAAAACTGAAACACGAATAGAACGGCCCCTAAGCTTTCAAGTTCTCCTCACTCACCCCCACACGATGAAGGATTGTGTTGAGTTGTACTTGAGATTGTGAAATTTAACTGGCACGGAAAAGAAAATGAAAAACGCGATATGACATTAAATGACACGTGGAAATTAAATGATATTACTAACAGAAAATAAGACTAGGAATGTTGATATAACGTTGTTTTGTAATTTATATTTATTAATTCAATTTTTAGTTTTAAACAATCTATTTTTCACTTTAATTTAAACTCTAATCCTTGTCGAAATTTTTATAATATAATAAAGATACTATTAATGTAATTTTTAGTTGAAACACGCAATTGAGCTAATCTTTAGTTTTAGTAAAAAAGAGCATATCTGTAATCTGTTTGGAATTCCTAATAAACATAAAGTTTCTTAAATGTTTTGCTAAGGCTTCCTCAGAATTTTCTAATTTAACTAAAATATAAAAAGAAATAGTAAAAAATTTCTTTTGTTTTGAAAAATGCTCCGTAAAAGAATAATGTTATTTATTATGATTTCATATCAACATTAATTTAGTTGACAACGAATTTGTGAATCATTACTCACCCTGAAATTTCAGAAGGATTTCGATTTTCCAAACCTATCGGGAAATTAATTTAGCAATGTGTCAAACAAGCTATTAAGGGTGTATTTGAGCCACATTATTTTGAAAGAATGTATTCTAGAATAATAGATTGATGGAAAATGTGTAGTTGAAAAAGAAGAAAAAGTTATTGATATGATGAAAAATATTATTTTATTGAAAAATATGTTATTAAAAATTAATAGAAAAATTAGAATGAAAATTTTAATGTGTACCAGGCTAAATAAACCTTAAGTCAATATAAATATTTTATAAATCAAAGGCATATCCCATTTGACACAAAACTCTCCTCTCTCTCCGTAGAGCAATATTCAGTGTTTTCTTAGTCTCCTCAAGCTGATAAGGATGCAGATCAGTAGTCAAGATTTCCAGCAGAAATCATTCAGAATTAAGCACGATGACGAGAAATTCTTGTCCAGGCTTCTCTCTAAAGAAACCTCAAAACCAAACCCTTCCTTTAGAGTTTACTATGGTGATGTTTCTAGTGCAGTGCCCTTCATATGGGAAACTATTCCTGGAACCCCAAAACACACCTTTTCAGACAATTCGCTTCCACCTCTTAGTCCCCCTCCCTCTTACTATTCCAATAAAAATGTCAACAAGTCCTTGAATAAGCCCTCAAGATCCAAGATTTTGTACAATTTGCTCACTAGGATGAGTTTCAAGAAAATTGTTCATGTGGGCTCATCTCCTTCTTCATCTTCAGTGTCCCATTCTTTGTCATCTTTATCATTTTCCACGTCCTCTTCACTTTCTTCGTTTTCTGATCCCATGACGCCTTCCCGAGGCCACCAGAGAAGGCGCTTTTCAAGCTGGGGGTCGTCTTCTGATCATGATCATCGTCATGAAGAAGTAGGCGGATCTTCAAGGTTGTGTTTTGGCATCAGAAGGTATGCTGGTGGGAGGATTGTTAAGAAAGCTTTGCTGTCCACTGTAGGCCGTGGATCTGGGTAAGGTACTACTCTTCACATAAGGTGAACTCGACAGTAATAGACTCTAAAAAGATAAAAACAAAGTTAAAATCTTATTTATTGTAATGTCTAGATCTGTCTACTATCGTATACCAAATTTGTCATTGAAAATGATCGATATCTTTCATTTGTGGTTTGATGTTGAAATGAGTTCATTATTCTTGTATTGTACTTGTACTGCTTGTTAACAGTCAGTGATCCAACTTTAAAATTTACAAATCTTGTATAACCTTAAACTATCTTAGTTTGAGGATGGATGTAAATCAACATGTTATAATAGTTCCCCTTGTGATTCCTCATCATCCTTGTCTTCTTTCTATACTTCACCTTCATTTTTAGTACGTTAAATTAGACAATATAGAATTATGAGATTCATTGGACAAAACTCTAAAAGAATAAGAGCTAATTAATAAAATCCAATACGTTTTTTTAAAAAAAAAAAATAGTATTGCATAATACTTATGGATTGTACTATCCATTTTGTTGAGTAATGCATATTAAAGTATCATGCCCTTATGACATGTTTGATAAGGTGGTCTGTAAACTATTAAACAGCACTACCTAATTGGAAAAAAAATCTAACCCCTGTTTGATATCAATTAAGATTTTAATTTTAATTTAAGTCAAAGTCAATCATTCATTTTCAACCATATATTTTATAGGTTCCATAACTTTCGAATCACAAATTTCATTTTTTTCTATCAAAATTAATTAAAAATCTGATTTTAATCCGAACCAAATAGTAAACTATTCTTGAAAAATTTACACTTATCATGATCTCAAGCCAAGCTGACAGACAGAGAGATGCTATCTCCAGCACTTTACTGGTTTAGATAAAAATTAAAAAGTTTGGTTTGGCATCTGGCATATGGCATATGGCATAGGGTTGCTGGAAGAGAGAGTTATAATAGCATACCATTTAATGCAAAGAGAGTTTTTAATTACAATTGGAATCTTTTGGTTGTCTTGTCTTACTCATGCATTAAAGCAGTAAGGAAGCTGCTTTAGCTTTCAGATCAGAATATAATAATTATAATCAGGGGCGTAGGGGGTCTTATAATCAGGGGCCGGGGTGGGGGGGGGGGACCCGCAATTTTTTGACAATTTCTTTTTTTATTTATTTATCATTTTGTTAATTCCTAAACCCTAATGTCTTCACTCTTCAATTCTCCTAAATTCCTAAAATTTCATGATTCTTCTCTAGTTCTCCTCCGTCTTCATTCTTCAAAACCTGGGTTGCGACGTCGTCTCTTCCCTTTTTTTCCTGCGGGCTGCGGCGACCGATAGTCTTTTCTTCCCCTTTTTACCGCGACATATCTCCATGAAAGCATTACCATCTTTTAAGTCTTCAACTAATATACATTAATTTATGTTCTTTTTTCCATCACAAAGTACCAACTTCCCTCATTTTAATAGATAATATTAAAAAAAAAAAATCGAGGGCAGCACCCCTTCAATTTTGGGACCCCCTACTTCGTCGGATTGGCTCCACCCTGATTATAATATCATCTGTCAGCTTATTAGAGTAATATATATGCATTAATGGGTAAATTCTAATTAAAAAAAAGGTTGTTGTGTAACTTTAGTCACTATTTACTCTAGCTCCGTTGCGTTAGGTTAGAGGTGTAATGATCAGACTAGTTTGGCGAGAGAAACAAGAACCAGGCCGTGCCACTCACCACTTTCGGACGATTTTTAATTTTTTTTTTTTTAATTCATTTAGTAAACAAGAAAAGATAAAGAAGGAAAAAAAAAAATAAGAAGTTTAAAAGGGCGTACCTAGACCTTTAGGCTTAGCCTTCTACCTTTCGCGGCTAGATAACACACACATGACCATCGGGGGTTATGACGTTCGAGTTTTTATTTAGACCCATAATACCTTTTCAAAAAGAGAATGATGAGTCGGACTGAATACACCGCTTTGTCGTGAGATAAGATGAATTTTAGCCACTGAGTTCGTTTAGGACTTGAAAACTATTTTTAAAGTTTTAATGCTATTTTTGTCATTCAATTTATTTCGAATTCTATGTAATTTTTAGTTCTTTTAAACTAGGTTTTCACGTAAACCCTTATAAATATGGGTTATGCTATGGGTACATGGCTCATAACATAAGAGTGTTCATAATGGACACATGGGCACTCGAGCACCCTCTCAATAGGGAGCCTCCACTTGTCCATTATGAACACCTTTATGAGAAATGTTAATTCTTTGTTTTTCATCATCTTGCAATTAATAAAATTTCGTAATTTTATCTTTTATAATTTGGGGGATTTCAAAAATTGCGTTCTTAAAGTTTTCGCTTGAATTCATTGTTTCGCGCTGTGTCAAGTTATTATTTACAGTCAGTAATACTTATTAAAATAAATTTTAATAGTTACCAGCAGCACAATCTAATTTTGAGACTCTGGAACTAAAATTATTTGTAACAAAAAATTGAAACACCTAATAAGGGACCATAGGCAAATGTCCAAATTTCCTAGAGGTTGAATCGACTATGATAATCTTCAAATTCAACTTTCTATGACCTCCTTTGCGATGGTAATTTACAAGTAGAGCTTGTTTTGCTAGAGTAAGACCATCTTCAAGAAACTTTTTAAACATGAGATACTCTCTATTTTAAAGAGTCAACATTTAAAATCATACTTCAAGAGACTCTTTAAATTAACATTTTAATTTAGAGAGTGGGTTTTGACTCTCTAAATTTGGAGAGACAAACACTCTCTCTATAATTAAATGCATTTAAAATGTTTCAATTTTCAATGTATGAAAATAATAAAATAATCTAAAGAAAAGCTAGTTAAAATAAAAGATAAACAAAAATAATAAATATTTTTTGAGAGTAGTAAAATTAAGTGTTAAATGTAAAGAGCTTGTTAGAGTATTTTAAAATTTTAATTCTCTAAATGTATAGATACTCTTCAAATGATAGAATATGCTCTTTAAAAATAGAGAGTCTCTTGGAGATGCTCTTATACTTGCAACATCTAATTTTTGTTGGGTCTTGTCGTGCTAAACCATCAAAATCTTAAAAGTTTGGCATGGGCTCGAGTCAAAACTCGACAGTTTTTGTTTTCTTTTNAATATGCTCTTTAAAAATAGAAAATCTATTGGAAATACTTTAAGCAGAGAGTTCCAAAATGAGATCCAAAATCATTGGCTGCTCTGACATTGCCTACTCCATCGAAGGCAATACCTTGCATTGTCCTCGTGGAAATTTCTAGTGCCCTCATCATATCCAAAATGGTGTTGTTGGCTATACCAGTTGAAGCTACAGCCATCTCTAAACGTGTTACTTTGTATGAAAATGAATTCCCTTTCCTCACTGATTTTCTTCAGAGTAAAGGGGAACTCAAATGAACCTCGAGAAGCTACTAGTTTCCTTGTACTTTTTCATATCTTGTCCAAGACATTAACGCTCATAAGGTGTACCATATAGATGGACAGGCATTGACTTGTTTAGCACATAAGATGAGACACCTTTTATTAAATTGGGTGATTCATTTTTAACATCCATTGACCTTTTTTTTGTAAGGGTGACAACGACGACAGATTCAGACTCACTCACATCCACTCAAGCAAATTTCAACACATTTTGACCGGAGACTTGGTCGGAGAAAGTTACTATATTCGGACGTGGGAGATGCTCTATAACGCGAGACAAAAATATTCAGATACTAGAAATATGTTTAAAGATGATTGCATATTAATAATCAATCACAAATAACTCAACCAAAGCAAGACGATCTAAGCTCAAGTAAAGAAGAATATGAGATAAGCAAAAAAAGAAGATCGTAAATAACTCTAAGTGTAAAGAGTTACATTAAATTCAAATGTTAAAAGAATTTCTATTTATAGAGTTATGATCAAAGTGGTAACCGTTGGATAAGAATCAAATAGCATCATCTCCTAGGTCAAAGCCTTACATCACTGGCCTACTACGCATTTACTATATTGACAACAGGTCAACCCCTACATCCTAGGATGATGACTAGACATTTCATTATTATAAAATACATTCAATTATTGCAAACTTCACATCAATCATTCATAAAGATTACATGCAGATCCTCTGAGAGCCAGTGAGGATTTTGGCCAAAGGGAGCTTCGGAGTGAATGTCTTAGACATAGAGAGCTTTGGTTTCTTCTGTGACTTCTTCACTTTTTCATTGGGTTCTTAATTGAATTTGTCTACTTTAACTCATATCTCCACGTTGACTACCATGTGATTTTGTTGGCTAGGCATAACAATAGTCGTCCAAGTCCATGCATAATTATTCATAGAATGCATGGACTTCTTTTACCAAAATTTTTGTTGGGGTGGTTATTTTCCTGCAATGATTAGTTTTACAACAATACAATAGTTCCTCGAGTCTAAATATAAAATTTATATTATAATTAGAACTTGAAAGTAGAAGTTTAGTATTTACATAAAGTACTTATCGAGGGTGTTTTCCGAAATCTTTAAATAGGGAAAACTTTCGCCTTGTGATCATCAAAATTTAGAAATGAGCTGAGGTTGTTGTCCGAGCTATATACTTCAAATCTTATAGATTTTTTGGAAAAGGTTGGGGACGATCAGCTGAGGTCCGTTTAGCCGAGGTAGTTTGCCTTGAAGTGATTTGGTACAGCTGAGGCCTTGCCGAAGCTTTTCATGTTGAGTCTGATATAGAGCGCTTCCGCTATTTGCTCAAGCTAGAATGTATCAACTCTAAAGAGGTATGCTTTTTGTAATGTTAGGAAAACAAGGCGTCTTTAATTATTACACCCAAATGATTTGCTTTTATATATGTTTTCAAGAAAAGACAACTGAAACGGTTCAACTTTCCATATGCATAACCGTTGCCACATTTGATGAGTAATGATGACTATTGTAGGCATGTTTCTTGGGAGGCAGACAAGTGTGCGCTCATGATTCAAACGCTCTGATTTGAACCGTAAAATAAGAAACGACGGATCTTATGGATGGCTCAAATTGAATCTTAAATAGACGGTTTGATGGTTTGAGTCTGAATCCAACGGATGACATTGATGACCTTTGCCTTATAAAAAGCAAATCCTTGAGTTCCTTAGTTCTTTACTTTGCAAAAGAAAATTTCATACTTTCTTATTTGCATTCTTAGAACTGTTGAGACCTTTTTCTTGCCATTTCTAAGAAATCCGGAGATCTTTCTCGTTCGTTCCTTGATTTTGTGAGTATTCCTTTACATTTTGTTTCTTTTCAATTTTTCTTGAAATCATGAGTTCTTGGCGATTCTGTTGACAAAAGGACTAATTCGTAACATGTGGTAAAATTCAAGGGCCTAGGGTGCAATTTGTATAAATTGGGTTATGAGGTCTAGGGTTCGAGCATCTAATGAGGAGAAACATGGCGCCGCATTATCGCTGGCCTATCGTCTAGACACTACTCGAGCGACTAAAATAGAATGGCTGCTGTCGCTCGCTTGTCGCCCAGCTCTCACTCGAGCGAGAGGCCGTCGCTCGCCTATCGCCAAGGTTTCGCTTAAGCAACAGATTGTTTCAAAACACCCTAATTCGCAATTTTAAATAGATTTTTCTGGCACATTTAACCTAATTTCCCTCTTATAAATACCCAAGTCATTGGACGAATTTTGGTGCGGTTGTTCATTATATTATTTCTTCCTTTCATCCTTTGGAGATCCAAGATATTCTTACATTGACTCTATCATTTGATTCTTTAGATCATATAACCACATGTTGTGAAAAACATCAAATCCTTAAACTGAAACACAACATACTTCTTATTGGTCATAAGAATGTACTTTCTCAGCCAGACTTCAGAAGTTTCTGGAGGTTGAGAGAGGTTGGACTACAAGCGCAAGAAGAAGAACAGGAATATGTGATTCAAAGGTATCCACTTGGAAAAGATGTGTGCAAAAGATCGTGAGACTGAGACATCAGATCTTGGAAGCTATAGGAGGTAGATCGGGAGATCTAGCAGGTTGGTTAGATAGTATCTACGGTAGTAGATCATGAGTCTAGAACGAGCAGCAGATCTTGGAGTTGCAGGGTTTACAACAGTTAGTGGAACTAGTTTAGAATTAAACTGTAATACACATTGTCCATAGTGGAGGTAACTGGCTTGGTCCTAGAGTTTTTACTCAATTAGAGTTTCTCCGTCATCATATCGGCGTTTGTTATTTATTGCTTTCCTTATTAATGAGGTATTCAAACTTAGGGAATTGACTTGTTTGATCTAATCATCTAAAAATAATTTAAAAGTGACTTGTTACTTTTGATTGATTAATATGCACATAGTGTCAAAATTAAAAACGGATAATTAATAACCATTCGGTAACTTAGCATCCGTTCATTTGGTAATCTGTAATTTTTAATTGGTATCAAAGCTTAACTTCATGTCCTTACCTTACTATCTAGATGAGTGCTTCATTGTGAGTCCCACCCTATTTTGATGGTAGTAATTATGCGTATTGTAAAGTAAGGAAGAGAGCTTTCTTAAAAATATATGGATGAGCAATTTTGATTTGGATGTTTGATTTTTGTTTTGTGTGTAGCGCATTCATTTTTTAAAAAAATCGAAAAACTTAAAAAAATAAAAATAAAAATAAAATCAGAATGGTAACTTTATTAAAACATGATATATAACATTCTTGAACTTGTATGTTGTGATCATGTATGGGCTAAATTGATGAGCTGTAACATATTTTTCATTGCTGGCTTAGGTTATTTATGGAGTACTTAGAATTTTTGTCTTCATGTACCATATGCACTGCACACACTATGATACTGTAAATGGGACTTAACCGCATGTGTGAGATTTTGGGTGGCAGTCACTTGTTGCTAAGTTGACTTTGAACATGAATTGACCACTTTTAGTAGACATAAACCTAAGTATATATCCTAATAAGCTCAATATCTTAATGTTCTTCTTCGAGGCTATTTGACTCGAGCAATTAAGCATGCAGGATGTCTCAAAACCTGGTGTCTATGGTCAACTGACTTGGGTTAACCAGCCTAAAGTTCGCTACAGGGGTCATCTTAGTTGCTCAATGGAGAAGGAACNATTTGACTCGAGCAATTAAGCATGCAGGATGTCTCAAAACCTGGTGTCTATGGTCAACTGACTTGGGTTAACCAGCCTAAAGTTCGCTACAGGGGTCATCTTAGTTGCTCAATGGAGAAGGAACTGTACTTAAGATGAAAAAAATTGATGAGCTTGGAAAATATGGAAGATGTGAAAAATATGATGAGCCTGAAATATGTGAAAAAATATTTATGCTCAAATTTAAAGAAAAAAATTAAATTATAGGTCCTACTGTGCTCTATGGTTTGACTTTCATCAGTATGAGAATATTGGCAGTGATGTTTAGCATGTCCCTTCTCACAAAATTAGGGTTTCGAGTCCTGCTAATAAATGATTAATGACACTTTACACACATGGATCACTTATACAATTTACTCCATGATAACTTGAATTGGGTATGTGGAAAGGTTTACTGCACATTGATTTTAATTATGCATGCTAACGACTAGATTTTTGAGTGATTATATGTTAATGTTAAAAGTTTTGTTTATCCCTTCGTCATTTGTGATAAAAAGGGGAGAGAGAGAGAGAGAGAGTATACATAAAGGGAGCATTGAGGGAAATTGAGATTTGCATTTTATGTCTTGGGGGTCGTTGGGGAGAGACATAGATACTGCATAAAAATGATAAGAGTTTGCGGTAAAGGGGAGAATTTGATTGATTCCAGAATTTAATTTCATTGCATTACAGTCCATACCATATCGACATGGCTGGTTGAGTTTTTTATGTTTTTGTAATGCTAATATTTTTGTTAGTGTTTGGATTAACATTAGTGTTACGTCTCAATTTAGCTAATTTTCGGTATCATGTGTTTAATTGTTACATTTCCTATAACACGTGCTTTTACACTAAGTATTGAGTTGTGAATTTCAGGAAACAAGTTTAACAAGAAATGCAAAAGACATCAGTTTAATGAAGATTGGATAGTTTAAATTTAGTTTTTAGTTCTTTCCTTGACTTATTATATAGTTTTGTCACAGAATGTCAAATGGGAGTTTGTTAGGTATTTAGTATTGGCGATTCTGTGGACAAAAGGACCGACTCGTCATGTGGTAAAAGTCAAGGACCTATGGTGCAATTTATATAAGTTGGGTTATGAGGTCTACGGTTCGGCGTAAAAAGAAGAGAAACACGGTGTTGCATTATCGCTAGCCTATCGTCTAGACACTGCTCGAGCGACAAGCGACTAAAAGAGAATGGTTGTCGCTTGCTTGTCGCCCGGCTCTCGCTCGTCGTTGAGGTTTCACTCGAACGAAAGGTTATTTTGAAATACCCTAATTCGCGATTTTAAACCAATTTTGCCGGCCCATTCAACATAATTATCCTCTTATAAATACCCAAGCCATTGGACGAATTCTGGTGTGGTTGTTCATGGTATTACTTCTTCCTATCATCCTTTG
>CAIGRO010245738.1:0-15289 GCA_903798355.1 Fraxinus baroniana
AAAAAAACACACACACACACACACGCACGCACACACAAAAAGATATATCCTTCAATAACTGTACACATGTATTGATTAATCTAATGTTCTAAATAGCGGGAAATAGCGCCGCTATAACGCGCTATAGCGCGGAGCGTAGCGAAAACGCTCCGCTTCGGGATATTCGGCCTTTTTTTCCATAAATTTTTTTCATATAGAAAAATATATTTAATATCTTAAAAATAATTAAAATAATATTAAAAGTACGAAACGCATTATGACGCCTATTCTCCGCATTGACACGCTTAAACTTGTTATTCTTGATTCTCGACCTCGACGCATCGCAATGCATTACGCATTTTAGAACACTGGAATGCTGTTAACGGTATACTATTTTTTTCAAGCTTAATTTGCCAAAATTTAGATTTGCAATCAAATCTTGAATAATATTTTTTATTCTTAGATATATTTATTAATACTTCTTTATTAGGTAGATAATATCAGTGTTCTAAATAGCGCGCTATAGCGTCGCTATAGCGCGTAGCTTGGAGAAAACGCTCCGCTTTGAGATATTAGGGTAAAAAAGCGGTCAACTTTTTTTTTGTTGACCACTATATTGCGCTTAAACGTGCCTTATCCCCTTTTTTCCATAAATTTTTTTATATAAAAATATATTTAATGTCTTAAAAATAATTAAAATAATATTAAAAATACAAACGCATTATGATGCTTATTTTTCGCATTGACACGCTTAATCTTGTAATTCTTGATTCTCGGCATCGACGCTACACAACGCTTTACACTTTTTAGAACATTGGATTAATCTTGATGTATATAACAAGGGTGTGTCTGGGTGAACATTATAATTTAGACTGTTGGGCATCAAAAATGCTACCGATGTGGCATTTTTTAATTGGCAAAATTTGACATGTTTGCAGTAGGTAATCGGCACATTTACACCCATTTCCCAATTTTACCCCCTTGCAGTAGGTAGGTGAGAGAATCTTGCACATGTGATGAGGATAAAATAGTCTTTTTTTGTTCAAAATTGTACAACACGTGAAAGTCTTCAAGGAAGTGGGACCGGGTGATTTGACCACAACGGTAGCATTTTTGATGCCCAACGGTAGACACACCCCAAATGTACTCAGAATCTAATAATTTTAAAATTTTGATCATATGCATAGAGCTAATAAAAAAGGCTAAGCACCCTGATACACGACACTAAAAGTCTGTTTGGTAGAGATTAAAATCGAATTAGAATTGAAAAACTAGCCGTTATTGTTGACTTTTATTAGAGGAGTGAAACCTAATAACGGTTATATTTTTAATTTTAATTAGATTTTAATCAATACCAAACGGGCTCTAAGTCTGTGTAGGAAAGTGATCCCAAAAACCTCTAATAATAAGATCATACACTATAAAAATACATTCACACCAATACTGAGCGAGGTAAAATCACCATAACTGATACACCGTTGAACACATAGATCTTACTTATCATATTTTCTTTTTCTACACCTTGAAGATAATAGGTAAGTAAATGAATTATTCTTTTGTAATTATTTAAACTTTTAGATGATACAACATCAAGTAATAAAAGACTTAAGGATTGTTAATTGAATCTTTCTTTTTTAATGTTTAATAGTAAATTTCTTTTTTAATATTTAACTTTTAGATGAAACAATTTATTAATTTTCAATAAAATACTTTTCTTATTTACAGATGAGCCTATGAGTGTCAACAAGTCGAGCCGCGATCCGAAACTTTTTGCTCGGGCTCGACTCTAGTAAAAATATTTCGAGCTTTTTTTGGCCCGAGTCAAGCTTTTTTTGGCCCGAGTCAAGCCGAGCAAAGGCTCGGCCAAAAAAATTAGGCTTGACCAAAGATTTCGGCTTGAATCTTAGCGAGCCGAGCCGAGCCGAGCCGACTCGACTCGGCTTTTTTTTTTTTTAATTCGTGACAAATCTAATTTTTTAAAGAATTTGAAATTTGTGCAATTTATACGTATTATAAATAATAACTAAATATTAACATATACAAAAATTATATCTGAAATAAAAATTAAAAATTAAAAAAAAGTGGATGGTAAGTTTTTTTTAAGGCTCACGGGACGGGCCACAATTCGACCTTGCTCGAGCTTTTTCAGGTCCGAGTCCGAACCCTTCGAACCGACCAGCTATTTTGTCATCTCTAGATAAGCCTTTAAAATGATAGTAGTTCAAAGGTTTCTAAACTCATGTGCCAAATAAATAAATGAATGGTCTTTTGGAGTATCAGACAAAAATTAAATCAATAAAAATCTAACATATGTGGATAGAAATTGTTTTGGTTTAGTATATCATTGAGTGGTCTCCAACTCCAATTTTTCTCATAATTAATTTATATCAAATGCATAGTTGAAAGTGCGCTGTTGGTACAGACTAACTTTTCATTTTATATTTTCTCCTTTGCTCAAACACATATCTTCTCTTAGATATTGTTCTACAAAAAAAGTAATGCATAAAAGAACCCTTAAATTAAAGTCGCTTTAGCATTTTTTCTTGTCTTGACGGGTGGAAGTCAAACTCATATTACTATTGAAAAATTAAAAGCAAAGATTATTTTGCCTTTCGTTTTTGGCAATATTAATTCTTTTGCAGCTTATATTTGTTCATTCAATTTTCTCTCTTATCAATTTACCTACTCAACTGAAAAATGTGATCCAGAATATAGGTTCCATTTAAGAGTGTGTTTGGTAGAGATTAAAATCGGATTAAAATTGAAATTTTAGTCGTTATTGTTAATTATTATTAGACGAGTGAGATCCAATAATGACTATATTTTCAATTTTAATCGACTTTTAAACTCTACCAAATAGACTCTAAATTTGTTGTTGATGTAGAAAGTGCAAAGCGGGCCTAAAGTGAGAGATGAAGTATTAGATTCATTTTAGAAAGAAATTGGTTTAAACCTCACCAATTTTCTAACACATTAACAAAAAGACTTTGCTTAGTGTACATAATACATGTACATAAGTGTGTATAAGTGTGTTGGGTACACTTATGTACATGTATTATGTACACTTAGTATTTTTCTTAATAAAAATGTAAATATATATATAAATATAAGGGTCAAAGAAAACAAAAACTCGCTCAGAATTTGAAATAGTCAAATCAAAAGAGCAATAGAGCTTTGTCCAAGTCTCATCTAGTTAGACAACATCTTGATTAAATACCAGAGCTAAAAATATCATATTAATTCTTGTATCAAGATGTATTTCGTCCATTTAGCAAAGCACAAAAATAATTCTCAAAAATTAATGAAAAATTGTTAAACTTGAAAAGTGTGTGATGATTAGGCATGTGGGGATGTGATTGTGACATTGTACAAGTTTGAAGGCTAAAAGAAGAGTAAACATTGAAGTGGTCCAAGTGTATACATACGTATTGTTACACTTATAAATTACGTAGCATGTTCAGACGGAGATGATTTCATATATGTCGACATGACATCGACTATTCAATTGATTGGACATGTTTAATTAAACAATCTTGTCTTAGGCCTGGAATTCATTGACCTTGTAAATTACGTAGCATGTTCAGACGGAGGTGATTTCATATATATTGACGTGGCATTGACTATTCAATTGATTGGACCTATTTAATTAAACAATCTTGTCTTAGGCTTGGAATTCATTGACCCACTAGACACATATCCATTCTCTATATATATGTGAATCTATTCCATATATGATATGTTAATTTTAACCCAAATCCTCTTATCCTGTCTTTTGCACTCATATTATCTCTCATCCGGTCATTGACTTGATTGTCAAAATGCAAACGGCCGTCGGATCTTTTTTTGACCGGCAATTTTTGCCTTCTAACGGGGTGTTCGAGTGAGCATGTGACATTTGCATGTACGGAAGGTGACCAAAACTTTGTTGACGCACTTTTTGATGTGTGTGTTCCCCTCAACTTCAATTCCCCTAGCTCGAGGAAACTGCAACCTTCTCTAGGACACAAGTCTCAGTACTTGTTGTACACTCGATTCCTTACTGATACATAGTGTATTTATTGCCCTTCCCTGGAGAATTTTTATATCTTTTTTGTGAAAAACGTGTCAATGAAAATAATAGATGTTGCGTTATGTAATCAAAAGTATTAGGACTTTTCTATAATAAGATAAACATTTAGATTATTATTGAATACATAATAAGATTTAATTTATTTCTATGAAATGGGGTTGTATTATTTTGATCATGCCCTATAAGTGGATTCGATTAATGAGTGAAACATAAAAGACAAGACGATTTGATGTCATTCTCACCTTCTTCCCACTTTTGCAATTTTTTGGTAAGTCGCCATTTTAATATAAAAGTGAATCATCTCTATTGTTTGTATCCCTTAATAAGAAAGCCAACTGTGATATTTATCGTTTAAAATTATCTTAATGAAGTAACCTCTTTTTTATAATGCATTAAACCCACGTATATATGAGAGATTTGGTAAAAAGTTACTTTTATATTGGAACAATGATTCTTTTTTTTTTTTAAAAAAACTAAATCTATAGAAGGATGATGTTCAACTTACATGAAATGATGAGAAAGATTAAACATAATGGTAAAAACTTGTGTAGGGAACTTAATATTTACTTGTTTACACTTTAAATTTGGCTAATTGTACTATGAAAATGAATTAATTTCTTCGTTATTCATTAAAGTGGTTGTTTTTGTTAAATTGTGGAGCGTAATTATTGTCGATATACAAATCAGTGCGTGGATCGATCTTATTAAGGATAGTTTAGAAATTTTATACTTGTAAATTTATTTTTGCCCTAATTTTTCTCATTATTAGGGATATGTCATTAACGTATCATTGAGAGAGAGAGAGAGAGAGAGACCACATCCATTCGTCGCTAAGCCAATGTTGTATCAAAATGTAATTGCATCCAACACACGAAATCATGTCCATATAGTCAATATTCAATCTTCGCTAAATGCATTGTACTACACCCGAAGGTTTTGAGTCATTTTGATTGATAGCTTGAACCCTTTACGCGAGTCCTAGAAAGGATTATTTAATTGATAACATTGATGCTAGCTAGTTGAGGAGCTCTAATTCTATATGGAAAGAATTACTCCATGACTTCTTTTTTATTTATAGATAAGTACATCTACAATTTAATTTTGGAATTTAAAATTTCATAGAGAAAATGAAAAGTTGATCTGACGATTTTTATATTTATCAATTTGCTAACTGACTCATCTTGTGCGGGTACTTTTCTTGTAACTTCTAAAATGTGAAGGGTCCAAGGTTGTGGCTGTGTTGTGATTGAAATTCTTTGTTCGTAGCAACTGCCTAATAGTTATTGGAAAAATATTAATGGTGCATTTGATTGCGAGTATGAAAATGAATTCTAAACAATTCAATTGGCTAGTACTTATTTGTATAAAAATTATTAATTAAATGTGTTTGATTGATTTAATTTTCTATGTAGAAAATATTATATTTGTTATTTTTTTATTAGTAGGTAGATAATAGAGAGGGGATAGATGAGAGAGAGCATGTGAATTACCTGAAAAATAAAAATCGCATCTCCCTGAAAAAAATATTTTCCTTATTTTCAAGAAAAATATGGTCATATGACCAAAAATAGAAAAACATTTTCCGTGAAAAAATTGACAATCAAACAGTATAAAAGTAAAATATTGGGTGAAAAAAAAAACATTTTTTTTAATGAAAAATATTGACAATCAAACACACACTAAGTATACTGGAGTTTTATTCATAGATTTTTTCCAGTTGCGCCACTTGTGTGGTTTATTTTTATTTTATTTATTTTTTTGTGCCATCTTCAACCAGAAATTATCAAGGACTCTATATGAATTCTGTGAACCTCCAATAAGTGTAGCGAAGTTAGCTATTGCTACATTTTCTTCCTTTTTTTTTTTGTATAATCGTGGATATCCGAATCAGCTTGCGCGCACATCGATTAATCCTACGAGACATTTTCTTCCGTTTTGTTACTGGCATTAGTTACATAGCATGTGTAATCACGATTCGTGGGATAGCAAAATGCTCTATCTCGCATTATCCGTTCAGAATGGACCATGGATTCCTGGTTAATAAGGAATAATTAGGACAAGATGGGAAAAATGACCTGCCTGACTCTTAAATTTTATTTTTATTTTATAATCCAAATTGCATCTAAAAGGTATTATCAATAATTTCTAAAAAATTAGTAAGTAAATAGGAAAACAGAATGAAAAATAGGGATGCTTTAATATCGATCTAATCCCATCGATCTCCCAAAAACCCCGGCAGGATAGGGGATGGGGAGGGTTGCCTGGCCCCTCCCGCTTGTTGTCATCCTATGGATTTGTTAGTAGTAAATGTTCTACAGTACAATAATATATGTTTTTCGAATTTTTCTTAAGTAATTTGTCGAGATTGAAGATTAAATAAAAAGTGCATGCTTGGAACTAACCCCTAACTTACTTTTAAAAGAAATAATTTACTTATAATTTCCAACTTAACCAACAAAAAGTTATTTGTTAATTAAATTAACCAAAACTTTTTAAGCTAAAAAAAAATGCTTTAAATCGAGAAAACTTGATAAGATAAAATCATTGGTGTAACCCTAAGAGGTAGTTCAATTGGTCAAGTCTTGTGTTTGCTCCCTAATAGTTACCAGTTCGAGTCCTCTCAGAACCACTGAGGTGAGTACCCGACTGTAAACTTCAGGGCTCCGTGGAATTAGTTGAGATACCGACAAGTTGACCAGGACATCCACGGTTATAAAAAAAATATAATAATAAGATCATTGGTGCATAATGATGGATGGATAACAAAATTAAAGTCAATGGAAATGAATTATTAGAAAAGATAAGATTAAAGTCACTATTTATGAAATTACAGTCCTGAAATCCTTTTTCAAAACAAGCTGCGGAAGATGGAGACATACTAATCATATCAAGAAAAGTTTTGTCATATTTCAATAAAAATTCTAATACAGTAACTTCTAGTTTGGGTGAGCACTTTTTTATTACGAGGGTGTTTAATGCACGTAATTGAGAAAAAAATGCATTTTATGATGTGATGTAATGTGATGGAAAATATGTGGTGAAGAAATATCGACTAATCATTATTCTCCACAAGTTGAACATCATTTTCCTTGTAGATTTGTATCCAAAACGAATCCATTCTCCTATTGAAAAAGGAAAATTTTCGCCAAGTATCTCGTTTCTTGTAATTAATCATCTAATTATTTGTGGGACACAACATTATAAAGAAATAATTGATGATTAACCATTTCTCAACACATTTTAATTGCCTTTCGGCTATTTTAATTATTATTTTCATTCACATTTTTGACTTGTAATCGGAGACTTGCCTATTTTCGTTCTAAAAAATCTTGTTCATATATTATAATATACATTTCCCTAAATCATTTAATGGGACCCAAAACACAATTAATGAACATTCTAATTACAGAAATCACATATTAATTAATTAGAAGGAATAAACCCCTTCTAAAAGAGACTTTGCCATGGCAGTGTACATGTCTGAGAAATGTCGTCATCTGACAAGGTTGTAACTCGATTTGGCAAATATGTGTGTAAACATAGCAGAATAAATCTCCATGTACAGAGGATTTATTCACAGGGGTCTTACAGATCCCTCATAAGGAGGCGGGCCCCACTTGAATTAAAAAAAAAAAAATTGTGCGGACCCTACCATATGTGTTGTCTGTAAACGTTCTGTAAAAAAAATTTTGCAATGCAAGCATGGTTCAAGCATAGCATCTCTCTAGTTAGAAACTCAACTATGCTCCATCATTATATTTCATTTACTTAAAAATGAAAAATATATTATTTACTGACGAAACTATAGGGGGAAAAAGAAAATGGTGGCATTCAAGTAAGGGTAGCAATGGTTCCATATATTTCACAATTAAATTAGAAAATCAAAATAATTTAAAATAAGTATGGATGAACCATTTTCATTTTATATTAGCATAAAACCCATCTGTTCTTATAGAATTCATTTCTTTGGTACTCATTGTAAACGAAAAACGTATAATTAAGAATTAAAAATTGACTTTATCATTCTCCATAAGTCGAACATCATTTTCCTTGTAGGATTAGCTTCCAAAACGAATCCATTCATGTGTGGGGGTTATAATCTCCTTTTTGTGGGACTTAACATTATCAAGAAATAATTACTCGTGTTTAGGATTATGTAATAAATTTACAAGATCTCTATGACTCTATCCAACAACGAATTTGAGATTGAACATGGTCCGAAGAGATACTACCCTCAGCGTACAATGATGAGGAGTATGATCAGGACGTACGAATTGTAGTTTTTTTTTTTTTACTATTGTACTTCACGTCTTCAAATAGGATAAGTTTTCCTTTTATTATATTATCTTCTCTTTTGTCATTAGCAAAACATGTCACCTTAAATTGGTTAATTAAAGGAAATAAAAAATTAATTATTCATTAACAATTTCTCAAGAAATATATAATTGACATCGATCACATATTATACATATTGGACATGTCTCTTTAAGCCTCATGAAGAGAATGAAGTGGCTCACAAAATGACTTCTCTTACGTGCTTGATGAATATTATTAAGGAAATAATATATTTTGAACAGTAATATGATGAGAAATATGTGGTTAAAAAATAAGAAAATATTATTGATGTAATGAAAAATATTATTTTATTGAAAAAAATGTGGTTGAAAATGAATTTCAAAAATATGTATTTTTAAAGAATGTGTGTCTAACAGGAGTTCAGAAGTTAATAAATACGTGTTAAACTAATTTTATTTCTATTTCTTCATCGCCCGCAATTTGCAACGATTTCCCATTTCTCAATAGTTTCTTCCGTCATTAATGGAAGCACATGACTCGTGATGAAGAAATCAATCACTCATTCGAAGTTCAACTGCATGATAATATCCTTTCCTTTTTACTGTACAATAGATATACATTAGTTGATACATACATATCAATCCAATTCATACCCTACTATCTGATAATGGCAAGTTGATCCCTCTTTCTCTCACTTCAAAAAAAAAAAAAAAAAATTAATACAACTCACGAGCAAGCCCGTTAAGATTTTTTTAGAGTTCAAAAAAAGGGTATCCACAAACCTATATTATATATATAACAAGCCAAGACAAGAACATAAAAACATCTTGACAGACCTCAGTACAAGTTGTGGTGGAGATCCGTTTTCTTTCACTGAAAAAACAGCGACAAGAATCATATTACCAAATTTTACACTTATTGTCCATCTTTTCATCGGAACGAAGGGAAAAAGTTTGCCAGCGGGAAGGAAAGTAACTGCAACTCTGCATGCAAAGGAATTGAATACTTTTAGTTTATATAGTATATATATACTATATAATATTGAGCTCTATCAAACATTGGATTAATGCTTGCCATATCGCCTTTGAGGAACACCAACAATGAAAGGGAAAGTGAGATGGAGACTTTCTCAATGGGAGGTGATGAGTTCCCTGATTTTTCTAGTGGGAATTTGCTTGACAGTATTGATTTTGATGATATTTTTGTTGGGATCAACGATGGAGATGTGTTGCCAGATTTGGAGATGGACCCTGAAATTCTTGCTGAATTCTCAATTAGCAGTGGTGAAGAATCGGAGATTAACTCATCAACTCCTGTATCAGTATCAGTTGAGAAAGTAGATAAGGTTCGGGACGAAAAAGCAGCCTTGGATATTAGTTCGGTGTCGAGCTTGATCCTTGGAAAGGAAACTGTGAGTAAAAGAGAAGAATCTGCTGCAGTTAATCAATCTAACAAGGAAGCTGATAAAGGAAGAAAATCATCAGCGCAATCGAAAAATCAACCGGGGAAGAGGAAAGTCAAGGTAATTAAGAATACTATATCCAACAATTTTAGGGTTGGGTTTCATGTGATCATTTATTAGTGGCACTTTTTGCATCAAATGCAAAAAGGAATTTATCCATAAGACTGTATACATATCAACCTCTTTCATATTTATGGTTTTTCACAAATTTCATGTGAAAAAACCCTCACGAGAATCAGGTGGATTCATTTTTTAGGGCAACACATGTACAACTTTTATAATTGGATAGCCATGAAACTTGAATATCGATCATTTACTTGCTCCAATATTGTGCTTAAGTGAGTCATGAACGAAGTTTTGTGGTTTTTTATATATACCAGATTTAACTTATTCCAAGAAAAGATGAAAAGTTTTCTTGAACTTCGTGTAGGTGGATTGGACACCAGAGCTACACAGGCGATTTGTGCAAGCAGTGGAGCAACTGGGTGTGGATAAGGCTGTCCCTTCAAGGATTTTGGAGCTCATGGGGATTGATTGTCTCACTCGCCATAACATTGCCAGCCATCTTCAGGTATTCATGATGGAATCTTCCTTCTTCAATAATTTAATTTCTTCTCCTATTTATGATTAGAATTTGTTTGAATTTTCTTTTTCATTCTATTTTCGGTTTTCTTTTGCATAGAATTGAAATATTTCTGCAAATATATTGCATTAAAATCGCAGATTTTCGTCTACAAAGGATACTATCTCCGAATGTTTTCCTATTTTCCTGTGGACAATTTATTGGAGTCTGTTAGTTGACGGGCTAGATCTAATCATATGTAGAGCATGGTGATTATGCTAAAACTTATTTCATTTTGCACTTAGAAAATAGTTAAAGGATTTTGAAAACATGTAAATACAAAATTCAAACTATACAAGATGCTGAAATATCAAATAAAAGTTTGGCATTACATGATATATTTCTTGTTCTTCAACTATTTGTCTCGAAGTAAAAGTTAATTTGGTGGATGAAATTTTTTTCGAATTTCATCTCAATTATTTACAAGATTGCATATTCTTAGAAAGAAAAAGAGATTCCACATTATATTTGAACATTTGTGCTTCACTTATATTGGGAATTCAATTCCTCAAAATTTAAGATTTTGTGGACTGTCTCACATGGAGAAATGAAAATTTAGGCATATAGATAAGTGGCATTAGTTCAAATAGCAGTATAATAAGGTGGATTCCAATTATTTAATTTAGTAATTAAGTAAAATAAGCCTGCTGAAAAGTAATTTTCTTTAAATTATGCAGAAATATCGATCACATCGGAAACATTTGCTTGCTCGAGAAGCGGAGGCCGCAAGCTGGAGTCAGAGGCGGCAAATGTACGGCACCGCCACCGGCAGGGCTGGGAAGAGAGATGTGAACCCTTGGCTTGCACCCACTGTGGGATTCCCTCCAATTACACCAATGCCTCATTTTAGACCTTTGCATGTATGGGGTCACCCTACGGTCGACCAATCCGTGATGAACATGTGGCCTAAACATTTAGCCCCTTTGCTGCCTCCAACCCCATCGCCAGCTTGGGTACCAGGTCAGCCTCCTCATGTACAGCCGCCGGCTGCCGACCCATTCTGGCACTCCCACCACCAACGTGTAAGTGCACGATACTTCGAATCCAATATACAATTTTTTTGTATGATTGACTAACAAAGGAGAATTTATGAAAAGTTACAATCCTCATCATAGAATAGTGCCATGACAAACCTCATTGACTATCTCTAATGGCATTTTTTGTCTCTACTTATAGATTCCAACTCCAGGAACGCCTTGTTTCCCACCTCATATGCCATCCACGGTAATAATTTAATCTTTAGTACTCTTTTGGAGTGTTTTTCAACTGTATCTATGCTTGGTCTTGGAAATGTCTAACTCAATTATTTATGCAAACAGAGATTTCCGAGTCCACCGGTCCCAGGCATCCCACCACCTGCCATGTACAAAATAGACCCCGGCGTTGGTGTCCCAGCCGTACCCTCTGGACAAACGCTGCCTCAACCTCCATTGGATTTTCACCCGGTGAAGCTTCTCTTTACCTTTGTTTCCATTCAATTTTACAGCAAATAATTAAAGAGTAATACTATTCATCGGTGATCATCAACGATATGTGGCAGTAGTTGATTGATGATCATCACCAGTGGTATGGATTTTTCTTATTAAACTTTTTTCATATGATCTTTGTAACAGTCAAAGGAGAGTATAGATGCAGCCATTGGAGATGCTTTATCAAAGCCTTGGCTGCCACTTCCACTTGGATTGAAACCTCCATCGACTGAAAGTGTTATGGTGGAACTGCAACATCAAGGAATATCAAAAATACCACCATCTTGTGCTTGAATTCTCCATTGGCTTCGTTTTGGAGTTTTTTCAAGCCAAGAACATGTATATCAAAACCCCTCAATTCGACGACATTTCCAGCACAGATCAATGAAAAATAAATAGTTTAATTTTCATGTCTTTTTTCTCCTTTTCTGTGTACTGTTCTTGTTTTCTTGTATGCAAGAACAATGCATGTGAACAAACATGGGACATTAACTTCTGTAATTTTAATTATCATATGTATGAGAGTGTTTTCACGGGCGGAACCTCTAAATCGTTGTTACTTGTAACATTTTCCTTTTACTCGAAATAATATTATGGTATGGACATTATTCTGCAAATATGAAAACTCAATTTAATCAACTATTAGTGCCTTATTTTAAACATATTTATTGGGCACTTCTATTAAGAACTGCTAAATATATTATATTTGACACATATTATTTTGTATTTATTTTAAGTATATTATATTTGACATAGAATATTTTCAGTTGTACTATTTATACATAACAACTTATATAATAATTTAATAACAGATGATGTATTGAGATTTAATTGGATCAAAATTACCCTAGAGTTAGTAATAACGATATGGCAATGTTTTTTAAACATTGTGAAATCATGTCTTTCGTAACGTTTATAAAACGTTGCTGTAAATCTTTTTCCATTTTTTTTATTTTAAATTTTTTAATTTGTATAGTGATTTACATGAATCATCTATAAAACATGATAGAAGATAACAATATCAAATAACTCTAATAATCATTATTAATTAAACTGCAAAATGTAACAATATCCGTACAAAATCAAGATCCAAAATTTTGAAGCACCTAAAAATCATATACATTTTCAATAAAAAATAATAAAAAAAGAACTACCACAAATCATAAGCAATAAAATAACCTCACCGGCCTTGAATACACACCATCTAGAAAACAACTCAAATCCGTGAAACCTTAAATAAACCACTGCAAACACTTTGTCTTGTGTAAGTTGAGTACACTTCTTAATGCGTAGATATAACCTGCACATAAATAATAAAGTTTAACTTTCTAATGAGAGCACATTGTATTTCTACCCGCCAAAAGAGTTTCACAATTTCATTGAAGACAATGATACAAGCAAAAACAATCGCCCTCTAACTGTAATTGTTCCAAAGAATAGAAGAGTAATTAACTAAGCACTTTACAAAAGGTTTTTCTTTTCGCAACGTTTATCTTTTCGCAACGTTTGATAAACGTTGCGAAAAATAAAACATTCCGCTTTACTCAATAAATGATGCAAAAAGAGGTCTATTGCAACATTTTTCTAGAAAACATTGTCAAAACTCATTTATATTAATCAATGGCAACATTCACTTACTAAAATATTGTCAAAAGATAGCAATATTTATCAACAAATGTTGCAAATGATTATTTTTGTTGTAGTGACTATTACTTACATTATGTGGTACGATTGATATAATCATTGATTAGTCTTTATTTTAATTATAAAATCATTTATTGTCCAATTACTTCTTGTAAGAGAGGTAGAAACAATTGGCCATGCTTGAATGACTTATTATGACGTTAAAAATTGAATATATTAAAAAAGTTTCAAATTTCTAAATTAAATAATTTTTTTCGTGTAAATATTTACAATCTTAACTCAAAAATAATGTATCTCTAAGCAATAGCTATGCCTAGAGTAAGTTACTTGTACAAAAATGACAATGATCATATGTCATTAACGTGTTTCATAATATAAACTATAAAATACTTGGACTAAGGGCGTGTTCGGTAGAGATTAAAATCAGATTAAAATTAAAAAATTAGTCGTTAAACTTTTATTAGACTAGTGGGACCCAATAACGACTATATTTTCAATTTTAATTGGATTAAAATCCTTACCAAACAGCCCTAATTATTTCAATTGTGTCTTATAATTTTTATTTATTTATTTTGCATGAACCTACATTGCCTAGCAAAAAGCATGGGGACCAATTAATTGTTGTTGAAGACATGTGACTACTCATAAATAATATTGGACAAAGGCAGAAGATATATATATGGACAAACTCATGAAATATAAATTTCATTCTCGCGAGTTTATAAATTGTCTTACACATTAACTGAGAAGGACCAACTATTTCCACTCCAAATTGGGAGACCACCAAAACTTTTGTGGGACTCTGAACTCAATAATGTCAATTTCATTTTCTCAAGGGAAAAAGAAAGTGGATGGTCCTCGAATCCGTCCTAAGTTTTTTAACTTGAGAACGGTTCAAGAAATTGAAGATATCGATCTTACATCATAAATAAATTCACTATAGAAACGACATTTCGGCATGAAAAAATAAGAATGTATCTTGTATTCCGATTTGTGTAAGATTCAAATACATTAGATGGAGTGTCGTACGACCAAAACTCGTGTATTTGGTTTCATTCTTGTACAATTCAAAAGAACAGAATACGAGGTAAGTTTTCGTATTTGTTTATGAATTTGTTTTGTTTTTGAATTATGATGGAATTCCATAATAACTGAGACAATTTTATCATGTAAGTTTTATTGAATTATTTACCCATGACTTGTAAGATTGGGGTTAAATTCAACGATGATAACCCAACTTTATACTCAGTGTCACCATAATCACCAAATTTGATTTTGTTTTACCATGGTCATCCAACTTTATATTTAGGTCTTGTTTGAATCCCATTTTTTTTGGGCAAAAAATGCATTTTTGAATAGTGGTTGATGGAAAATATGTAGTTAAAAAATTATGAAAAGTTTTGAATTTGTGTTAAATATTATTTTATTAGAGATTGTATGGTTAAAAAGAGAGAAAAATGTATTTTGAAAATAATGAAAATCAAACAAGAGCTTAGGCTATATTTGTTAGCCATGGTTTTCCATGGATGTTTTGGCTTGTTTGATAGTCATTTTTTGTCATGGAAATTGTTTTCCATCTTCACTCCACACGTGCACATTTTCTTTCAAATTGTGGAATTAGTTTTCCTACCATTTTGGTTGGAAAATGGAATTTTTTTATACAATTGGAACAAATTTTATAACCAATTGTAAATAAAAAAATTCATTTTAATGAACAATTTTCATGTAAAAGAAAGTCAAACGAATAC
>CAIGRO010245756.1:0-12510 GCA_903798355.1 Fraxinus baroniana
CTTTTATGCGATTGATGAACCATGTGTTGCGTGGTTTCATAGGTACATTTGTTGTAGTTTATTTTGATGACATTTTAATCAAGTTTAGTTAACTCATATTATTTGGTTAACTTCATTCAGTTAAGTTTAAATAGCCCCACATTGGTTAGGTTCAATCCAAGTCCATTTGTACTTGACACTTTACTGGGGTCCAACTACTTTAAAGCAAGAAGGTAAAAGTACGAAATTTTTATTCATTAAAACAAAGAATACAATAGAAAGCCCGAAAGCTTTACAAAGGATAAAATCAAGATAAAACTAGCCTATTTTTTGGGAGGGGAAGGTTCTTGGCCCTCAGTAGCAGGGGTAGACGCCACCTCCTCCAATGGAGCCTTCGCCGGCACCACTTCCACACATTCATCTTATGTGGGAGTTTGAGGCATCTTCTCTTTGATGAACTTCACCATTAAATCTGAGGTATCAAGGTCAAGGAACAAATCTTCCACCTTACTGATTACCTCGTTATAGGCGAACTTCTTCCATTAGGTGTCGAGACGTTGATACTCCTCAGTGTGATGGAAGTGGCAACATAGTTCTTCATTGCAATGTCACTCGCCTCAACAACATCCAATTGATACATCCTACACTCATTAGCATACCATTCTACTTGTTTTTCCATGAAATATTAGGCATTCTTGCTGGCAGTTATCAAAATGTTTGCCTTCTCCAGAGTATCGACGCTGAGCTTTTGATGGTCGATGGAGGTCTCCAATTTCTTTATTAGTGAGGCTACCTCATATTGTGACTTGTGGCCCTTCTGCTTCATGGCTTCAATTTCAAAAAGGGGCCAATTTTACCTCATCTTCAGCTTTCTGAGCCTTCAACTCATTAGCTTCGGCTTTAACCCTCCACAGTTCAGCGTCAATAATGTTTAGCTAGGTGTTCGACTTCTCTAAAGCCTTGGTAATAAGCCTCTGATGATTGTTGAAAGTCTCCATTTTCTTGGTCACCAAGGTCACATCACATTGTGATTCATAAACCTCCTGCTTCATGGTTTCAATTTCAGAAAGGACGGAGGCTAACTTTGCATCAACCTCAACTTTATGAACTCTTAGCTCATCAGCTTCTGCTTTGACCCTCTTTAGTTCATCCTTGGTGATATTCAGTTTTGCATATGAGACCCTACTCTTCTGTTAAATGTCGGTTAGAACTTCCTGACATTCTAGGGCTACCCCGAAAGCCCTGGCACTTTAGCTCACTAGGGTCGCAGTAAAGTCCACTGCATCGTAAGTAGCTATGTAGTCTTGCCACCTTTCAGTCTAAAACTTATTGAAAGCCTTAGTGGTACCTCGGACCTCAGCAGGCAGCATCTCTACAGTTTAAGCAATTTTGCTATCACGTCCTCCCAGAAAGTTTCTAGACTTTCCTGGGGTCCTGTCCATATCTTCCGAGGAGACTCTACAGCCATTGATGTAGTATCCTCGATGTCATCACTGACCTCTCAAAGCTACTCTTCAATTGCAGCATTAATAGATGCCTACAACAATTTAGGCTGCTCGAGAGTTACCTTCTCCCCATAAGATACAGTTATTCCAAAGCTACCGAAACACCCACCAACAGGTGCCAATTTCCTTTTCTTTGAGGACTCTTTGGCTATCCCCTTGCCATTATTAGTTGTGAACTGATTTTCTTGGGAAACCTCCATGTCTGTGTCCTTCACGAAAGAATCCCTGACAAGGCGTTCTGGCCTTTGCCTAGCCCCTGAATAAGATCTCCGGGAGGTAGCATTAAGAATTGTGTCCATATTAGGTTTGGGATACTCCTTTTTGGGTGCCACTTATTCAAGTGTTGTGAAATATTCCTTGAATCCAATCATAAATGAAAAGGAAATGTTCAAAAATTCGTTGCCGGAAAACTTTCAGAAAATAGTGAAAAATTGTAGCAAGTAAAGTGTCAAAATGATAAGAATCTAGATTTTATATAAGGAACAAGATGAATCCCAGCCATCGGATCAAAGCCTTGATGATCAGAGGCGTCCAAATCTTCATACAATCTAGGCCATAGAATGCAAACAGTTTCCCTTGTCAATGTCCTAGATTGGCGCGTGTATCTCATGAAAGGGCATTAGCATGTAGATGAATCATGGGAGTCACACAAGTAAATAATTAACCATTATTGTGCATTTAATTCAATACGACTGTGCGTGTATTGGAAGTTAGTTTAGTACAACTGTCACCTTGGAAACACGCGAAATCATCCAATCATATGCATATACTAGCAGGCTTGGAAATGAACCAGTCTCTACTTCACAATGGCTTACAATATCGGCCAGCCTTGAATAATTAAATTCCCCCCCCCCAGCAAGTCTAGTTCGCTACTCAAATTCCATGCATAGCATGAATATCTATGAGCAACCACTTCCAATCTTTGTGAAATGGTCAAGCAGCCTCAGTACGGTATTGACGCAGGCAAGTGGCCCCAGTAGCCTTGGAAATTCGAAAGCCAAAAGCAACTTTCGCGCAGGTAAACCTTCATATCGAAGAAAATTTGTAAATCTACAAGGACTTCAGCCTCCAAAGAAGTACTACTCCCTATTACCACTTAGAAAAAGTTTGCTGATTAAAAAGTGTGTGACCTTCAAACACTTGCTACCAATGTCTAAGTTATTGTGAGATGAACCTAGAAAGGTTCGACGAATGGAAGGTAACATCTGCACGATCAAATAGATCGATGTTTATCTTAATTAACACTAATCATCTCTAAGTCGAACCTCCAGTACTCAAAATAAAGCTTCGCTATATGAATACGTGATCCATTTGTTCATAAGGCAGCAAGATATTAAAGATCAGCAGTTATTGACAAGCAGAAACGAAAGAATTACAAAAGTTAAACATTCATATCAAAATTATACGATGTCAACAAAAATAGAAAAATATTAAATTCCATTAACAAAAAATTGATTTACATAAACTGGACCAAAGCCCTTACACTTAATTGAATTCCATTAACAAAAAATTGATTTACTGAAGGGGTGGGGATTAACCTCTTCAACACTAACTACATCAGCCTCCACAACGCCTTCCGCCTCCGCAGGGGTCTGAGGCTCCCCCTCTTCCTCTTCATCCTCCAAGAAGGTTGGAAGTCTGAACCCTCTGGTTATGCACCTCCAGCCATTCGATCATCTCATTGTAGGTATACCTCCACCAGTAGGTGCCTAACTACTGGTAGTGTTCAGTGAGGTGGAAGTTGGATAAGAAATTATGTTCAGCATTTTTACTAGCAAGCTCAGCATCTCTACTAACCGTTTTTACCTCTTCAGTAAGGCCAGTTAACTGGGATGTCAGTTCCTCCACTTTTCGCTTTAGCTCTACATTCTCTTGGTTGGCCTTCTCAAGAGCTTCGACAGTAAGTTTTTGGTGGGCATCAGAAGTCTCCATCCACTTCGTCAAGGCAGCCACTTCACTCTGTGATTCATGAACTTCCTTTTTCAAAGACTTATTTTTTGCCAAAACCGAAGCAAGTTTAACAGACCCTTCAGCCACTTTCTTCTTAAAGGCCTCAGCCTCAGCCTTGTCCTTAGTAGCCAATTCTTCAGCTTGTGAAGCTTTGCCCATAATTCTCTATTTTTCCTCTGAAGCATCTTTAAGAGAGCTTCTGTCTCGATGGCCATGCCAAATGACCTTGTAGCCTGAGCAACCATAGTGGCACTACGTTGCTAGCTTCAATGAAGTTCTTCTTTTTTTTGATCCAAAATGTGTGAAAATTCGTCGTGGAAGTTTAGATTTCGAGAGGCAACAAAGCGAGGGCCTAAGATTCAAGTTTAGCAGACTGTTTGTCCAAGGACCGTTTTTCTGAGCTGGTGGGACCACTCTAGGTTTTGTTTTTCTTAGCAGGCTCATGCCTCGGAGGTTCCATAGCAGCAGGGTATTTCTGCCCTCCACTGGCAGGAACAGAGACTGCCAATAATTTCTCCCCAGGATGAATCCCTAAACGAGGTAGGGAGATGTCGGAGGAACTACCCAACCGATGGTGGATACCCAACCATCTTTTTAGGCTCTTCAACAATGGCATTTTTCCCTTTGTCTGCTGGAGGGGCCCCGCTCTTATTTTGAGGAACAGCTTCCTTGCTGACCCTCTCAACCTTCTTCTTTATCTGTCTCCTAGCAGATGTGTCTTTTACCCCCTTTCTGCTAGAGGTTGAAGTGGCAGCCAATATAGTCGTCATATCGGGAGTAAGGAGCTTCCTCTTATCAAAATCTTCTACAAGAAGCAGGCATTAAAATCAGAAGCATTTAAAACAACATACAAGCAGACGCTATATTAGAGATATTCTCAAGAATTTTCCACCTCTAGAGGACATCAAGTTTAAATTTTTGTAAAATCATTAAGGAACGATTAGATTGTCGAAATGTTGAACGGAGGAGGACGGACGGTAAAAATTCGATAGGACCTCCTAGTGATTCCTATCAAGCTAGAAGCGCTCAACAGTTCCTAAAAATCGACAAGTATTGTGTTAGTAAGAAGAATCATCTAATAATTGCAGGAAGAAGTTATGAAATGACATTCACTGGGTTCAGAGTAGGAGGTTGAAACTTTGACAAATGGGAAAATGTCACCCTCACACTCCTGCCACTTCTCCCGAACCAAGAACCAGGTCTTTTTCCATCCTTTAATAGATGAGGAAAGACCTGTCACTAAAGGAGCATGTGTCCACCATGGGCACATGGAGTCCCAGCCCCTAGAATCTTCTTTACCCAATGACCTAGGCTAGAAAATAGTCTGAAAAACATAAAAGGGCATATCCTTGCCCAAGGAGGTCTGCTTTCAGAGAATATAGGACCTAACTAATTGAGCCCAGGCATTCGAAGAGAGTTGGGTAGGAGCCAGTCCATATAACTTAAGGACGGCTCAGAAGAAAGGATGGATGGGAAGACGAAGTCTTGATTTGAGTAAATATTCGCTGATGGCAACTCACCCCTGCCTCAGAGGTAGTGTCGCTCATCTGGGGAAGGGGGTAGAAGTTCTATATTATAGGGAATCCTATATTTCTCCCTAAGTTCAACTAGCTTAGTCGGACTAACATTTGAAGGAATCTTTGCTGCTCCCAGGCTACATCATTATCCCCATTTCTAGACCCTTTTTCCAGACGTAGTAGCATTCCTGTCGGCCTCAACAGCCCTGACAAGGTCGACAGTAGGGGTAATTTCGATCCTATCTCACTAGCTAGCCTGTGTATCCCCACACTACCCTCAGAAGAAGAAGAAGAAGCCATTAATGAGAAAAATGAAGTCTCACAGCACTTACAAGATTTCTTAGAAAAGAGGGAGTAGCGTACGCGACAAAAGGGAAGACTTCAACAAACTTGCAGAAAATTTGGAATGAAGCCCGAAGAACAAGTGGAAGCGTAAAAAAACTAAAATTAAATAATTGTTGAAGAAGATGAAGGCTTATAAGTATGAATTCACAAAAAAGTAGAAAGAAAAGAATCCTTCTTAAAGGCGATTTCCTTTTATAAGCGTAAAAAAATTAAACCTAGCCGTTGGATTAAGATCTAAACTATCTAGCCGTACGTCTAAAAACTAAGATTAGAGCCACTCATTCTTCGTAGACGCTTCGAATTCAAGGGTCCGAATTAAGGTGTCAGATGCACACGCCCTATCGTGCCTGGAATATGAATGGAAAACAGAAGAGACAGGCATGATTATGCAATAAATGCGACGACAGTGGTGTGTATTGAGAATTGAACCATCATGATTGCTTTTCCTTGGAAACAGCCGATAACATCAAATCATTGAAGTACTATCTTTAAGGACTCCTCGTGTTTCGCAAAGACGGTTTAAAATAATAATAATAATAATGAACTCCCCGTAAATATCAATCCGAGGTTGTTTTGTCAGTAACAGATGCTCCCATCCCAACTTCTGTTACATCACTCACCCTAGACATCGAAAATCGTACCTCATAAACAAATAGATCAGACCATCAAGCATAAAAAACACACAAGGACTTTCCATAAGTGGATCACCTCGGAAGGTAGAACCTTTTCCCCTCAAAAGGTGACTTGGCACCAGAAAGTTCAGGCATTACATGAATAATCATTTATAGACTTGGGGGACTATTTTTACCTCCTCGAAATTAGAGGCTCCAAATTAGCACTCCACATGAGCTACCACATAAGCAACATATCCATGTGGACAGCCACAGAGACCAGTAGCTAATTTGATGGAGTATCGATTGGGAGGTCTTCAGAAAAGGTTACAAGGTCAAAGTCAACTAAAATTATGGCTATCCGAGGCTCCTTCAAGAGCCGAAGCTTTGTTTGACCGACATTCCTTCAACCTTAATATTGGAGGCCTACTTGAAGCACATCCATGTAAATACAAAGGTCTCTTATGTACGAAGCACTGAAGCTCCCAAAGCCCTGCGCAGAGGCTCAACAAAGATATCCAAAGACCTCAACCACCGCAAGCTCTTCAACAAAGGCTAACCCTGATCTAGTAGAATCTGATGATATCCTCCATTATGGATCTGGAGATCATTTAGAAGTGATTGATGAGACATGTAACAAAACTTTGTTCGTATGTCAGCTGTACTATGTAGGGCGGCTGACCCTTTATCAAATATTAATTGTAATGAGTGGACAGTGATGTAAAGTCTGGCCTTGGAGATGTAGCCATGTGGATTGGATCCAACAATTACCACGTAGGCTAGATTAGTATAAATAGCTTAACCTGTATAGAAAGGGGGGTTAGCATCTATATCTGTTGAGGAAAAAATACGGAATATATTCACTTTGTGTAACCTTTTACAAGATTTTATATACTTGGTTCTTTACATGTTCCTAGAAAAACATAACAGTAAATATAGCAAAACTCCAGTACAAACATGTTATCTTTATACATCATATCTATCCTTCCACATATTCCATTATGAAAGAGAGACTTGATATGGGAAATAGATCAGGTGTTCATAGATAGTGCGAATATCGTTGTAATCAAACAGTCGAGGTCCGAACATCATTGTCTCTTGTCGAAAAGTGTCTCCTGCATCCATTCTAGTCAAACTACTGATTCTATTCCTGTATAAACACGTGGGCCCATACTTGACGTGGCAAGAGTGGGTCTGGTATCTGTTGAGTTCATTTTTTGGAGTCAACACCACTAATTCCTCTATATCTAGTCAGAGTTTTGAAGATTGATGGAAATTGACAGGAGTTCCTGTCTGTGAAGAGCAGATCGTTCTTCGTTGATCTACGAGAGATAAACAATTCCACAAGGCTAAGAGTGTTGCGGGGTAGCAGATTCCACGGAAAGCTTTGGTAACAGCAGCTAAGGTTTGGTATAAGGAAAAACAGGATCCTCGGAGAATTATAAGGAGTATAGTTGGGAGATCAGATAGTATGGGTTGTCTAGACTAATAGACTGTAAGTTGTTAAAATCCTTTATAGTGGATTGTCTGGCAAAGTGCTTGGAGTTTTTTCCAGTTGGATTTCTCCGTGATCATTCTGGTATTGATCACTGCTTTGGTTATATGATTGATCATGCAAATTGCGGTATTCAAACTTTGGACGAAACTGACTTGTACTAATAATCATCTAGAAAAGAATTAAAAAGTCACTTGTTGCTATTTAATTCGTTAATAATTTTAATAATGCATTAGATACGTATTCACCCCTCTCTAGGTAGGGTCGAACTATGCATTTTTTCACTATCCTTTCTAAATTGTTCTTAGGGCTCCACGATGAACTTAATTCGAAATATAAACCTAGGGGTAGACTTAGAGGCTTGGACAACTTTATTCTAAATCTTTCAACTACTTTGTTCACACAAGATGTTTGTTTCAAATTCATGACAGCATGTAATCTATCCCTATTAATTACCAAACTCGAATATTTGCTCGAATTCCCAAGCTTAATTTCAAATTCTATCATAAGGAGTTTCACACTTTTATTCACTTTCACTTACAAGCAACATATCATCTAGGTTGAAAAAGAAAACCCATGAAAATACAGCAGATATAATTTTATTTTGAAACATATAATGGCAGCAAAAGCCTGTGAAGTGGTGGTGGTGGTGGTGGTGGTGGTGCGGATTAGTCGGTACAGCAGCGGTACATGACATACTTATCCATGGTACGTCCACATTCAGAACAAACCACCCTCTCCGGGATTTGTCCAGTTTGCCCTGGTAGAATGAGACGGTTGCAGTGGTGTTCGGGGTGGACGCCACTGATCGCCTCGTTTATCACAGGAACAAATTTATCGGGGTAATCCACTTTGTCTTCCCATTGTTTAGAGTTGTCGAGAACTGTGAGCAAAATGTCACCTTTGCCTTTAGTCATGTCATACAGGCCTCTGCTGAAAACAGCCCATCCTTGTTCACTACTGTCATAGGTTAGCATTGTCAAGAGTTCCTGCATTATTTTATCAGTTTCAACGTTCATGCCGTGTTGAAGTTTTGAGGTCCACATGCTCGCCAACCTCACCCAGAAGAACCAAACATAATCATAATAGTCCTTCAATGGAAAAATGTGGCTAAGTTGTTCCCTGTTAATGATTTCATGGCATCTTCTTACTTTGTCCTTTGGATTGCTCTTTCCCACATAAATCATTTCTAAGGGAACATGCAATGTGGTAGAAATGCTTCGCACTTTAGTTGTGAATTTCCGAATCCAGTCAATGTCCTCTCCACCATACAAGCATATAGTTTTGTTGTCCTTTATCTGTGACACAAAAAATAGACTATATGAGCAATGTGTCACGACACTCACTATCTATTATGAACTTCTAACATGTATCAGAAGCAATAAAAGGCATGACATTTTTTATACTGCATAGGGGTATGAAAACTAATTACCAATCCTGATATTCATGGACATATCTTTTCATGGTTATAACGACTGCATTATGATCAGTGATTGATGCTTGCAGCAATAGAATTAATAATTTAGGGTGAAAGATGGTGTACGTACCCATTCCTGGATACGTGGATCAATGGAGTCTGCTAGTAAATCAATATTCCAGGTACTCTCTCTCCATAGTCCCAATTCTCTTTCTTTAGTGAATGGGAAAGCAAGACTTCCCCAAATCCACATCACGGGTAAAGCATTGACGTTCGACACTCTTCCTTGCGGATCCAAGACAACGAGTATAGGCATGTGGCTGAAATTCCAAATCTCCCGGGCATACCTAATGGCTACTGGATTAACCAGGGAAGGATGATCCACTGAATACCACGGCATAGAGCTTCGAAGATCAAGAAATTGTCTCTCTTGCGTTGGGCTCATTGACATTGCATTGTCAACAATGGGGAACCAAATGACCTCATACTCGTGCGTCGTCGACTGTTGGTTGTAAATTAGATGGAGAATGTTGAGCTCTTCTTGCGGAAGGTCGAGGTCCGAAACTAGTAGCAGGACATACTTCATTCTCAATGCCTCAAGGCGTTCCTGTCATCAGGAAAATATAAAAGATACGGTCACATTTAGGCATAATTGGAAAGGATCAAGAAATTCATGTACTAGGGACAAGGAGACAACATTTATCCTTCTAGTCCCATCAAAGAGTGGCATTTGATTTTCTCTGGCACTAATAAGTGTCTTCAGTATCTTCATGTTGTCAATATGAGATGTCCCAAAGATTTTATGTATAGCATCATATTCCTCTTTTGTCTTCTGTTCATCTGTATAACAGTACAATCATTTAAGTGATAGTATGAGTAACCATAATTCAAGAAATGAAGTACAAGTTCTACAGTGATTCTCTACCATGTTCCCATTTCTCATGTATTTCTTAATCCCCACCCTGTAAAAGTAGTAAAGAAGGTCTCTTTGGGGAATAATTTTCTAATTTTCTGAGGTTTTCCTGCAATACTACGAAGGTGGCCTACAAAGTTTTTGTAGGACTACTTTATCTTTGGTGTAGGCATAACAATGATTTCAAACGAATCTAATTTGTTGGTGACTTACCAATATACTTATTCAAATTCTCCAGTTGATTCTTCAGGTGTTCAGACATGTGGGAGAGCTTATTAGCTAAACTTAATATCTCCCAGGACTCTGCAGTTGAGTTAATGAACCTGATCCCCCACAAAATTAATCAATTGTCAATACGTTTAGAATTCACCTTTCTTGTTTTAATTTACTCAGTCAATTAAGCACAATTAGAAACATACTCATGACCACTGCCAACAAGGTTCAGAAGTACTGACGCACATACCAAAATGCTCCTTATGATCCAATAAACAGTTGTCGGAATGTGAGCAGTTGCAGTTACCATTTCTGGTGAATCCCGGTTAATGTACATAGGGGGGAGCTCCTTGAACTTTATAATGATGTGAGTCACGGTCAGTACAGCCTGTAAAAGATCGACAACAGCTTTAAACTTCTTTTTCATTACTTCTTTGTGCTCCATTGTTTCTGGTATATCCTTCAGAGCTGCAATATCCTTGGCAAGCTGATTCTTCACGCGAAGGTTCTCGACCAACCAAAATTCACCATAACTGACAGAAAAAGCAGCAAACGTGATGACTACCTTGGCATCCCACCCGTAGTTTGACAGTGTCTCAAGGAGTCCAATGGCTACTGAATGTGCTTCTCCTCCATTAGCACATTTGCAAATTATCTGTTGCATTAGACATTCAGAATCTTGAGTTGACAATTGATTTACAATGTCTAGTTTGGTGGGATTATATACTTCCCAACTTCCAAGTTTGTGTCACCATATATGCTGTAAGGCCTCTATTACAAGTTAAATTAATTTTAGGGAAAATTGTAGCAGCGGTCCAAAACCTTAGAGAGTTTTTTGCAGACTTCACCTTAACCTTCAGTTTGTACCACCAGTCATCTCAAACCTTTGGAAAATTAGCACCAAGAAAATGTATTTTGACCAAATTTAAAGACGACAAAATGATAAATTCCTCATTATTTCACATCAAATAATTAAAAAAAGTGAGAGGAAGATGACCAGTTTTTCAAAGGTTTGGGACCGCTAGTGGTACAATTGAAGATTGAGGTGAAGTCTGCAAAAAACTCAAAGGTTTGGGACTGTTGCTGCAATTTTCCCTAAATTTGTTATGCAACGTTCATGAAACTAATGCTAAGAATAACATTTAAGAGTTTATTGACTAATAATGCATGATTTGCTTTTAAGATAATCAAGATTTCAGCACGAGGGAAACAGAAATTCTCTATACCTCAGTCGTAATTTTGTTTATGGGATATGCCAACATTTTAACAATCTCCATGTCTTGGTAAGCACTTTGGAAGGACTTCTCCTCAAACGATTCTGAATGTGCTGGAACTTGATCTCCCTATGTTATGAGCATATATAAAAGCGTCAGTTAAATGCAGCTAAAGGTGAAGTCTAGAAAGCGAGAAACACGAAAAGCATGTTTGGCAGCGAGGATTTAAGTAGTACTGAACAAAAAGAAGATAATTAGCATTGTACATGCACGGTTTCAAGAGATTTGCCAAGTCGCAGGATATCCTCAATGATGGAAAGAACGGGCTTCATGTCGAGATCTTCATGATCTGGAGCATGCGTGCCCAGAACTTGCTTGTTCAATCCAATATCATCAGTTGAAATGTGGCGGTCATGTTGACCACCCTTCATCAAATGACCTCTGCCTGCAGACAGAGGCAGAGCTGCCCCTGCAAGGGGCCTGGTTGGACTATGATCCAGTTCATCATGACTCAGTTTCTGTTTCGCACTCTCACGATCAGCAAAATAACTCTTAGTTACCGGGGTTTTTGTAGGAGGTTTAGGATTCGACAACGCGTCACTCATCAGTGGGTTGGTCCTAGTTGTAGGCGCAAAATCTCGGCCCGCCATTTCTGCAAACACGAAGAGGGATTTTAAACAAAAATGTCTTGGTGTCCATTTGGGGTTCCCTCCAGGCCTTATATAGCTAATAAAGCTAAGTGAATCAAGTACCTTGCTTCCATTGTGGTCTACAGCCTGTAGGGGTTTTGGAATACTTCTCTACAAAAAATTCTATCAGCCAAATCTTTTTCTTCACGGTAAAAGATTGAGCTTTATCAAGATTTTGGGACATTTTGAATATTTCTTAATTTCTGTCGTGAAACAGGTCTCAATCATCCATTATCTTGGCTCAACTATGTTTTTACAATTCTGTACTCAAAAATAATTTCTTGCATGCTCTAAGGTACTAATTATGAACTTGTTAAAAAGTTAACTTGTGCATTTATATCTGCAGGAATGTGCAGCAAACATTAAAATTTGATTTTGAGAGCACTGTTATTTATGGTGTTAAAATAGATACACTGTTAGTCAACCCAACTTGTAATGCTGTCTCATTCTAACACCATGGTTATGGTTTGTTTCACTACGTTTTTCTTGCAAAATAGTCCTTCAATCTTTACTCATTATTGCACTTATATTCTAAACTTTTCTAGTCTCATTATTATCATTATCCTTCAAATTAATTAGCTTTGTTGTTGATGACAGTTCCATTGTCAATGTACTTTGAAAAGAGGGGGCAATTATCCTTTTTTTTTTTTTTTTTTTTTTTT
>CAIGRO010245772.1:0-21414 GCA_903798355.1 Fraxinus baroniana
TTAAAGAAGTTCCAAGGGAAATATTGGAATATCTTTGTTGCTAGGCCGATGCTGCCATTAGTGCAGAAATAATGAGAAAACATGGAAAAACAGCCATGGGAAATCGATTCTCCATTTTTCTTGGGATATGGCTTCTTTGTTTCATTGGAGGAAGGAAGTATGGGTATTTGAAGAGATCATCATGAAATCAATTAATCAAGATAAGGGAAAAAAATCAGACCACAGATCGATCTCCTTACCTTACATACGACGCAATCTGTAGCACCTATTTCAAAAGAAGATATTTTACCATACCACGGTCTTGATAATCGAGGGTTTGTTCGTGGTTATAAAACCCGTCTGGCGTAATAGTTCATCCCAAATCGGACGTGAGGTTGACTCTTAGATTTGTTATTTTTTTTTAAGTTGTCATATCTGCTTTTTATTTGTTGATAGAAACGAGATTAAGGAATTAACAGAAAACTTGACGTTTGAACTGTGAAGGCAACACCTCTGGAATGGAACTACAAGAATTGAGGTTCAAATGGTGGCAATTTAGATATAATGCATCCGAGCCAGAACAACCCCATAAGCTCAGCCTCTTCAACCGGCTGTGTTTGATAATTAGCTTCTGGTATATAAAGTTCAACTTGCTGTTGGGAGTTCTGTGCAAGTCTCTATCATTGTCCTCTTCATTAGGGATCTCTAAATTGGGATCACATATGGTCAGTGACTCGGTTGAGCAGTAGCAAGTTGAATGCCACTTGATGCTATGTTGGGGTAAAGAACAAGTAGTATTTTTTATAATGTTTTAGGAAAGAAATTGCAAATCATTCCAGTGCCTTTCTTCATTTTAAAGATTTGGTATAACATCATTCCTGCATTTTCACATCCCGGATAATATTATTGAATGCAATGTGTGTGTTCACTATGAAATCTGATATATATCATAATATACTCGTCGGGCTATCCACATGTAACATTGACCATGTCTGTGATGTTTTTCTAGATGACATTGACTTGAGGTTAAACCTAGTTGACATTTATATGTGTTATTCGATATTTCTAGACATCAATATCCATATCCACCTTTATTCAAATTATAATTTCCCATGCTCAACAGTTGGCTAAATTGAAATTGTTAACTAATGATATCACCGGAATCGATGATGGTTATTACCACTGCAATTTAAAATTTACATTATAAGAAAATTGAAAATTTACAATAATAGATGCATAAAGTCTATCCTCATACTACTTTCAAAGTAGGACTCCTTACAATATTTTTCTAACTATTATTTCTCGTGCCGAATAAGTTCACACTTCACAGTGCCGATCCACGTTTATGCTTGCGTAATTGACACAATGAAATGTAAGAGAAATCAGAGGGTTTCTGAATTTCAAGTTTCGCTCAGTTTACATGAATGGAGGTTGATTTCAGCTTGTGCTTTATATGAAATGTAGATTGTGTTTATCCAATTTCATATTCTATTCAGAATTTATCCTAGCTACGTATTCGTAATTGTTTTGTTTAATCTCTGAATGTGTTGAACACACATACTTGAAGATCAAGAATATGAACAAAATTAAACACTTATTACAGATTCATGTGCATGACAATTTCATCAGCAATTTAACTTTAATTTATATATTTTTCCTCCTAAATTTAAACGAATTCTAAAGTAAGTGTGTGATCATATATTGTCAACGACGAGAAAATATCATCAGCATTACACCTACATTTCTTGATGGTTGGAAACAACCCATTCAAATGATTCATATCAAGAAGTGTGTTGCCTCGTCCATAAGGCTTAAAAGCTGCAGCGTTTGCAAGTTCTGATACATCGGGAAGTTGTTCCGCTGCATTTTCATTTAACAAACCCACGAATGGGATACGCTGTAATGCGATGAACCTTTCATTTCATCTCCATGTAGAATAGTATGAAGTTGTCATTTCATCTCTCCGCGTTTTATCACTGGTGATGAAGATCCTATTGTAAGAAATTATAGCATCTATAGATGTACCGGCAGCAAGCTGTAAGTGCTCTCCTTATTATTAGCCATTCATGATTTTTCAGTTACATTGGAGTTTATTTGGAAAGTTTAGATGGCAGTAGATTTGATGATATTTTATGAAATGTGTAGTATATTTTGAAATTTAAAATATTTATGGTATTGAAGGAAATAGTTTATATTTCTAATGCAAATGTGATTTATCTAATTACTTTTCTTATGCTTAGTGGCTCGAAGTCCATTAAAATTCAAGTGGAGAACGCCTCTTTAAATTCGTGTACTCACCCTATTCAAAGCACTATACAAATTCATGTTCTATAAAAAGCCGAATAATGCTATTTAGCATCAGTCTATGTAGCATTACATGATAAGTTCAATTAAATGTGAAATTATATGATTTATTTAATTGAACTTGTAATTTAATGTCACTAAAGCTACTACCTAGACTGGTGTTAAACATAAATAGTGATAAATAACATTGCTCTAAAAAGCCACAACTCAACAACACGTATTTCCTTTTTTGTATTTTTCAATATACTAACATGTTTGAGCTTTGAACGATTAAGAAGGACATGTTGCAAGTCCACCCTTAACCGCAATCTACCCATTGTTAAATTTTGGAGGCCGACTACCAACACTCCATTGCACTATATTACACACTTCCAAGGAACAAAATCGATCTTAAGAACAATGATATATTGCGCCTCAATCGATGGATATTGTGAAACACGATGGATAACACATATACTTACGGTATCTACATTACATGTCCATTATACAAGCATATATACTGTCAGTGTCGCCATGAAGAATTACAGTTTATGCTTAGCAAGGACTACCTGAAGTAAAATCATTTTCCGGGAACTTATTACCAGGCAGTGGGGGTTGTTGGCTCTAATGATGGAAGAGCTCGGGTACAAAAGGCTTAAAACAGCATTTCCAGCAAAAGGAGGACATGCTTTTATTCCAACCATTATTGAAGTGCTTTAACCTCAGCTTAAAAGACAGTATGCTCACAGTAGTTCCAACCAGTAAGAGAGATGCGTGGGGTGATACCAGGAGGAACCTCGAAGTTTAAGGTTATCGACATTACTTCACCAGGTACTAAAGAGAAATAGTTGTCAGAGTAATGAACTGGCAGAATTCGAGTGTCTTCACCATCCTTGTGATCCTTCGTTGAAGAGTGGACGGATAAATGAAGAAAGAAAGCAACACCAGTCTCAGTTCCTTTAATTTCAGTAACTTTCGCACCACTGTCTTCCCTAGAAAAATTCTTCCACATCTTGTGAAAAAAACTGCTTTCCTTTTTTCTTTCAGGAACATAAGCTTCAAACGATGACATATCGAAATCTTTGTTACGAATTTCTTGAATGAGATTGTTGCTGGAGAGTGGACTTCTTAAATCTGGTGTCTTTGATGTATTCTGTATGTGCATTCTGATTTCATAGCTGGACCCTCTTATGAAAGTCAGAGAAGTCATTGTGAGAGGGATTTTCTTTTTTCTGTATGGTTCGAGAAGCTTGTAATCTCCACCCGGAAGATGTAACCAATAAAAGTTCCTAGATAGTATCCCTTCATCTGACATTTTATAGAGTTTAAGAAGAAGAAAATAAACAGGCTCAGGACTTTTGGACTTTGGATAATTCATTTCAGAAATAGACACTGTTCTTTTTGATGGCACATTGAGCTTATCAAAAACTTTGTAATAGGGACATTCTCCATCTAGATTCCAAACTGAGGCCTCTATAGCCACATCAGAAAGCTCTTCCGACGTTGTGTTGACTACCTGTATATATATACCCAATAAAAATATGAAAAGTGTATTAGTTTCAAGTTCAAATAAATTATTCACGGTGTATTATCTGCAAAGCTTGAAATAAGAAGTTGGGTAAAAGAAATCAGATAAGAAGATTAAAGCATTGCATGTTCTACAGATCGAATATGTATAGTTAATTGAAATGTGTTTTCAAATCGAAAAAAGAAAAAAACAATAACAACTATAAGGAAGGTTTAGGCACTGCAGGTTATAATTGTTTACAGACAAAAGGTGTCATGCAGAAAGAGGATGCTATAAAATTTCATTTCAGTTTCACATTAATGCACGATCAAGCAGTTGCAAGAACATTCAGAGACTTGACTAATCCTTAACATTTGTAAAATACTTGCATGTTTACCTCTATAAAATATGTTGCCAGATTTAGCTGGACATGTATTGGTTCTGCAGCAGAACGACAGCCGTAGAACCCTGCAGTTTGGTCATGGAGATGATCATAGAACTGGCCTCTTAGACCTGTCCAAGGGTTTTGGGTCTTCCAAATCAAAACACCAGTATATTTGCTCCACATACGGGAGGTCCAGCCTTCTAAAAGAGCTCTGTATTGGATATAGTTAACTAACTGTGCCTGATGTAGATAGTTTACATAAGTTGATACACCATAGAGAAAATGATAGGAGACTGTTCAATAAGCATTACAAAAACATTATACCTTAAGACAGAAGTCGTCAAGATCTTCCAGAGTTCCATATAATAAAATCTGATCGTGAACCTTGCCTGGTTTAGAATATGGAATGTACTTATGATAGTCCCATATAGGATTTGGGACTTCCTTTACATAACCATTTGGTAATTTATTGAACAAAGGAATCTGCCACCCCTCTGGAGGCATTGTGGCCCTTATAGTAGTAGCCACAGGCATTCCTACAGAACCAACCTCGGGGTTGAAACCATACTTGTAATAATCGTCCTTGAAAAAGTCTTCAGGATTTTGAATTTCATAAGGACCATCAGTAAAATCCCCCTTTCCATTAGCAAAGCCATCCCACATAGATCCCTGCACATAAATTCGTGTACCATCGAGATATTGACTTGGATCCTTTAAAACTGGGGACAATTCTTCCTCTGAAGAGCCGTGGTGAATATAACTTTCGAAATAAGGATGAAGTTGTAGATCAGTTTTCAAAGCTGAATTTATATCCTTTGGTGGAACTTGCTCATTACCCCCAACCCATAAAGCAAGACTAGGATGATTCCTGAGCAGCTTGACAGTGTCCCTTGCACAAAACATAAAAAGATCATGGTCCAAAGGACCATCTGGATTTGATACAGGAGCACCTCGTCCATCAACGTCTCCAGTTATCCAGAACTCTTGCCAAACCTATCAAGGTATTTTTAAAATTATTTGGTAGTGCAACCTGGTTATTAAAACTGTAAAACCATCCACTGCATTTCACAATATGTCCGGTTTGACATAGCATGAAAAAAAAAACAGAGATACTTGAGGAGTATTAAAGTGGCATAAAACAATTAAAACGGAAGAAAGAAAGAAAGAAAGTAGATCCTAGATTGAGGATTATGGCATTTTTTACAGTAAAAGTCCCATTCATGAAAGTGCATACTATTTTGGAACAACCTCAAATACAAGGCTTGGTATTCATTTCAGAGAGTATGACTTTTCACCTTAGGAGAATCTTCTAGCGACATTAAAATATTAAATGGACTGGTTGGGTAGCAGAGAAAGCAGTGAGAGGCTGTGAAACTCAAAACTACATGAATAGCAATTAACAGTCAAATCATTATATTTTAGGAAGAGGCAATTCTCACAACCATAATTGTTGAAGCCTATTCAACTAAATAAAGCATTATCCCATCTACATGGGAACCAGTTAAGCAAGATTTACGTGCTTTGCTTCAAAACCCAGACATACAAACACACTATACGCACACACATGCAGACACGCGTGGGCATGCAACCACACACAGTGTGTCAGTGTGCGTGCGTGTGTGTGTGTGTGTGTGTGAGAGAGAGAGAGAGAGAGAGAGCTGACCAGAAGACCATAAATGTCGCAAAAATGATAAAAGTCAGGCCTTTCAGCTAGTCCACCACCCCAACAGCGCATCATGTTGAAGTTCATGTCAGCATGAAATTTGATGTCTGCTTCATAACGTTTCTTAGAAAGCCGTAGTAATCCATCTGACAATATCCAATTACCCCCACGGATAAATATTGGCTGGCCATTGACCTTAAATAACCTGCAACGTGGAAACGTGAAAGTTGCTTTGGCACTGTTATGCACTAATTGCCACTTGAAACTTACTAAAGAAACAATCATACCTTCCGCCAGTGGCGCTATCTATATGACTCTCAATCTTACGAAATCCAAAATGATGGTTCCACAAATCAGACTCTCCAAAATCATTCACATCAACTGTTATTTCTACATTGTAAAGGGATTGCTTCCCCATGCCGTTGGGCCACCATAGTTTAGGTTTATAGAAGAATATCTGCAGAAACATTCAGTGACCATTGATGGAATTCCTACCACTGTGAATAATAAAATTCATAGCCAAGAACCTAAAAATTTATAATGACTTGTTTCTGTTTCCTTTTCAAATAGTTCGTGCCTGAAATGTCACTTATCAAAGAACAATTGATCACTGGAAATCTTTTTAGAAATAATGACCTGAAAGCTGGGTCTATTTCTGTGTACAAGACTTTCAAGGTTATATATAAAACCTTGAAACCTTAATATATATATATATATTTTTTTTATTTATCTATGAATGACTTTACCAGATACATCCAAGATAAAATTCGTTGGTAACAATTCATTGATAATATGTTCTTAGTAGATTGAAAGAAGGATATAAATCATAACTTAAAATTGGAGAAGCACTTCATAATCTAAATGTTTCAGGTTTAAGTGTCGTTATAGTCATAGGAGGAATAAGAACATTGTAAAATGAAAATGATGCATTATATTGTCCTAAAGAGAGTTTGCTTTAGGTACTTAGGTCCAATTGTTCTCAAGGAACAAGGACTCAAAGAAGATGCATTTAATGTGAAGCAGGATTAGATCTGATTAGACAAAATAAAGAAGTGATATGGAAATCCTTTGTGACCGGGCTTTCCGAGTTTAAATAGAAATTATAATCTAAGAAATGATGCTACGCTCTATTAAGTAGAGGTTGCACTAAGTAAGTGTTAATGGCATCTTATGTGCCTGAGGGCATCTAGCATAGAACTTAAGGACCTGAATTTTCCAGGAGTGATGTGATCCTACTAGACTCAAGTCAAACGAGAGAGGCATACTAAAATAACATAGCCTGAAGTAGTTAAAAAAGATTTATTTCCTTTGACCTTTCAAAAGAGTTAAATCTAGATATAACCAAATGACCAATCTTTATGTATTACAACAAATAAAAGAAGAAAGGTTTTCAATGCGATATCCAAAAACATCTCTCTCCGTGGCACAGTACTAAGTACGCTATGGTTCGGGACTTTAGCAGGTCTATTGATAGAGATTAGTTTTTTTTCCCCGGATGCGTTGAAAAAAGATCCATGTAGCCGACTCCAAATATATTTGGAATATGGCTTAACTTGTTCATATTGTTGTAGAAGGCCTTAGTCCTCCTCATTATATAGCAGGCGTAGTGGGATTTTCTCTTACATATTTGAATTTCACAGAATTTTATATGTACGAGTAAGATAGGTAAAAAAAAAGGAAATCATAAGAAACATTGTGAGCGCACTTTCACAAGGAAATGAAGAACTCACCTGTGGAAACGTATACTGTACATGAGCTCCAGCAGGAATGGACACATGCTGTGTCTGAAGATGCTCTACTGAACAGAGATTTCCCTCAAGTTCAGTCCCTACTTGGATATTCAGAGAACACTCAGCAACCCTGTTACTTTTATTCACCAACACGACAGTGGTATGAAGGTAGACCCTCTTGTAATTGTCAAAGAATGATGAAACCAAGTGAGGATCTACTATCTTCACTGGCTGCATAAAAGTACTATAGCATCTGAGTCAAGAATCAGAAAATATAGACAACAATCATCAATAGAAAGGATACATGTAGCTAAGAAGATTATGGATCAGTAACCTCATGGCTTTAAGTTGGAAGTTAGTTTAAAAAATAAAATAAAAAAAGAAGAAGAACAAATGAGTCTATATTCATGAGAAACAATTTCAAATCAAATCAGAACTTACCCCTGTAACAGAAAGGGAAACTTCATCCCAGATGCCAGTGTTTCTATCCCTGCAACAACAAAAATGAATAGTTTGAAATCTTGCCTTCAGTTACATAATTAACAGACGGAAAGAAAAATAGTTTGATGTGAAAAATCATTTGTTCATCAGTTCCAGAAATTAATCTTTTAAATCAACTGATTACTGATAGGATCTCAAACATGTTCTCACGAATCATAGAAGTTTTATATTGCTATAGCTTACAGTTTGATAGAACTAATAAATGGTGTCGGTCAACTTTGTGAAACAGAGAATTCAATTTTCTTTCCTTCTATCAATCATGGATCAATGTCAAACCCCAAGGAGATTAATGCATACTGGAGTAGAAGACTTTAGTGCATACTGTTTATGTTAGCTTTATTACAGAATATAAGAGTACGGAAGTAAGCTTAATATTTTACAAGATCAACTAAGAGCCAAACCCAATAGCATTGAGAAAAGGCAGTGGTACTGAGTACTTAGATCAAAACAGCAAGGGAGACCAAAACTCTTTAAACTATGACAGTGAAAGCTGATTTAAACTTTCCATATATCTTTGAAACTCTAACATCTAGTCGTAAATGATAAGGCTGAGAGCCAGAAATATTATTCACAAGTAGGTATCAATTATTCAACACCAAATATCAGATACAGATAAAATAGGCCCAAAAATAGAACGCTCTAAGCCAAAGGAAAATGGAAAGGCTTCAAATAGAGCTTGCTCATCTTGAATTAATGCGGGGCTCTTTAATAAAGCTTGAACAAATCTTTCTAAAAGTCAACCAAACTTTGATAATGAATTTTGTAACATCTGATTTTTGCTGTTTTGCAGTAAAGCTTAGTTCATTACTATAATAACACGTCTTCCCTTTACTAATCCGTAAATGTGAGGATGAGTTATATAAGTAACCAGAAACTAGGATTTTTTTCATGGTGTCTTTTTTTGGTAGAAAACATGGAAGCACATACATAATCAGGAACTTCACAAAACCAGTTTATCCATACAATGACATCATAATGCACGCTCTTGGTAGAGGGAAATTTTAATGGATATGATATGAAGCAAAAGCATTTGAGAAAAATAATAGTGGAACAATAAAAGGAGAAAATCTTGATAAAATATGCATTATAATGCTAAGCTCTTTTATTAATAATGATGAGTGCAGTCATGGGGCCACGCATATTATAGTTACTGAAAAACATAAATAAATCACCTTATGGGAGCGATCCAATCCCAACCCTCGACATATTGTGTAGCAACATCTTTCCCAATCTAGAATTAAATAATGATAGCAATTAGATAAGGTTGCAGCCCACTAAATAGAATGTCGGAGCTTCAGCTTGAATTTGTAGTTACTATTTTCAAAACTGTAGTAAGCAAGTCTTTTGTTTCTTCCTTTTGGTTGTAAAGATGCAAGGGAATGGGGGAGGTAGTGTTGGTTCAGTAATGAAGCATGTCATGGTAACATTATATCTACTTTTATATAAAACTACCATGTATTCATTACTGGAAACCATTTTCTTATCTCATCATACTACTTGTGAAGAAGTGAGTTTTTCGGTATGAACATTTCGGCAAAATACCACCAAAAGGAAGTGTCATCTTGTTGTGAAATTTACTTATACCTCATGATCACCACCTTGGCCGCCTTCAGGAGGAATGCTTCCAGGATGATCGGGAGGGTAAACCAAGACAGCCAGAAGATTTTTAGCATCCGAATGCAGAATATCAGTTACATCAATAGAATGTCTTCGAAACATCCCCTTGGGTAGCACTTCTTTGTGTCCATTTAAATAAACTTCCGCAGAATAATTTATACCCCGAAAGTTTAGATCCACGTGTTGATTATTTGACTGAAAAAAAGTTTAGAAGATCAAACATCAACAGAGAGTCAGTAGCTGCAGAGTCAAGTATATAAAATAGAGGAATGTGAAAAAATTTATGTTGAACAATTTTCTCTATTCAAATGTTCAAACCAGACAATATTATTGGCTGAAAATAAATTAACTATATGAAAGAATAAAATGCAAGAAATGTTTACTTCGGGCAACTTTTCTTGGAGTGACATTTAGAGGTGGAGGTGAGGTTTGATAATGTAACATGAGGTCATCTTGGCACTATCAAAATTCAAAAGACAAATGTCTTGCACGCTAATCTGACTACCATGATTTGATCCTTCATTGGCAAGGCAATGCATATCTATTCCATAAGTAAAAGAAATTATACGAATACGACTCAGTCTTAACCCCTCAATTCCTCTAATTCACATATTTTTCATACTTTGATGACATTAGTTTTCTTTTCTTTAAGTAGCATTATGCCATCGTGAATACAGATTGGTGCAAAAAAATTCTGGTTGTGCACTTATGTGCCCCCATGATACTCATCTCTAGATTTCTATTGTCAACTGGTTTCACTACCATCTTAAATATATATTTTTGTGATTTATTTTTATCAAAAGGTGTACTGTGTATCATGGTAGTAAATTACTGTGGTACTTAAAGAGTAGATTATATTTTACTAACCACACAGTATAGGAACCCAATAATTTACATAGCATGAACTGCTCCCTATACACAAGTATCGTCATCTTCCGATAATAATCTAGCAGTAACAAGTTACATTTTTCTCTTGCTTCATCTACAATCTAACAACTAAAATTTGACAATAATGTCCATCTCCAACTTCCAATCCTGAAAAATTCTACTCATAAAGAGGAAGATTAACTTTATCATGGGGAGGGGCAACTAGCATCAATGACTAATGTCTGAGTCGAGACAAACTTGCTCGCTCGACTTTCTCCTTGTAGAAGATGATTGACTTTAATTTTTTATTTTATAGTGAAACTCCACTAAGACCCTGCTAATATGAATATGCATATTGACCCTACGATATAGCAAAGAAAAAAGTCAATTTTATGTTGACCTGGATGCTAATGATTTATTTGCCTTGGATCATCCAGTAAAGCAATGAACTGAATGGAGAGGCGAAATATGTTTTATGTAGTGAACCCTAACTTTATTGAGAATAAGGCCTAGTTTGTTGTTGTATTTCCTTATCATCTTGGTGGAATAATCCAAAATTGATCATTACTTCATGGGATCAATATGATATAGAGAAGAAAAAGAATAGATAGAGAATTAGTCAAGAAAAAAAAATCCAAGATTATGACATTTAAAAAAATTAAGCTCGTGTATCTTTCGATATAAAAGATTTTCAATATCATCAAGAAAGAAAAAGAAAATGGAAATATATTTGAATAACTAAAAATCTCCAAGCGGAACAATAATTATCTAAAACTGAAAACTGGCAATGAACATAAATTCTATTTATACATAAAGAAATAGTCATACAACATGATATTAAATCAAACTTCCTGCATTTAGTTAAGGTCTGAGTATTACATACCAGATTGCACTCAAAAGTTGTGAAAAACCAGAAAGTGTAGTATTCCCTCCCGGAATCAGCAATGTCAAGAATTGCCTCATTTTCCAGCCCATAAAAAGGATCTGGCACAAGCTTGTTGCTTACAAGGGTTGCCAAAACACTGCCAATCAAAATCAGCCAAGTTCAATTGTCAAGGTAATCTTATCATAATTAATTAGCTTACAGCCTGACATTATGAACTTTTCTTGTGCTTAACAATAAAAGTAAAGTAACTCATTCTCAGCATATCCTTATCTTATAATTGTCTAGGATCAGTTAAATCAGATCTGTTTAATCTCCACTCCATAAAAGATCATCTCCAAATTAACCATGACGTTTAAGAAATGTTCAATTACCCCGCTTGTTATTTTTAGGTCAACCTCTTTGTTAAAAAATTACCAATTGCACTTTGTATCTAGCAGGCTTCACCGATAATGCCCAAGAATCTGTCCTCCCGCAATTTAATTGGCGCCACTTGAACAATCCCATAAATATACTTCTGAATCTCTCTTAGTTTTATGGCAGAGAGTTTCACCATGAATCCAACCCCGCATTTTTAACTCATCCACCATGCCAGTGGCGGAGCCATATGGGTGGCAATCCCCTCACAACATTTTTTTATTTTTTCTCAACTTATATTGGACTTAAAATAATAATAATAATAATAATAAAAACTGATATATACATTATACATACATACATACATACATACATACATACATACATATATATATATATATATATATATATTGGCCCTCCAACATCTTTTGCCCCCTACATGAGAATTCGACTCCACCACTACACCATACACACAGTAAGTGTACGCACTTTTAAATTATGAAGTAGGGATAAACACATTGTGAAAGAAATTCAAGAGAATCAAACCATACTAAAGCTCTTTCTTGTGTTAATACAAATCCTCAATGGTAGCTCCGATACATTCATAATTTCAATAAAAGTAAAAAAAAAAAGGTTCTTATGATACAATTAGCTAGCACAGCATCATTCTCAGTGAAATTAATTTCTTAGAAAGAAATGTCGACGGAAGAATTTAAATGGGGAGAGAGTTTAAGAAACATTACGTTCCGGGGACGACTGCCTCCATCCATGGAGAAGTGGGAACGGAAGAAGGAGGGTTCGTGGTAGTGAGCTGAATTCCGGTGAACTCAACCTCAGTAGATCGTGCCGCCAACCACCCTTTGTCAAGAACTCTCTTACCAATCACCTCCGCCATTAACAATTCTTCTTCTTCACTACTTCTGCAACAACTTGAAGTGAATTCACTCGAACTCACTCAATAATCGACAATGACTGATTTTGGTCACCGCTTGAAGAGCTGAAAGTCATGTGAATTAGAGATGATCAACGTGGACTGTGGTTGACGTGTACTGCTCAATCCTCCTCATCTTTATGGATTTCATTCGTCGTATTGTTCACGTGGGCGATATTCTCGATTGCTTTTAAGCCCAGCTCCTAGTGTTGGTTATCTGACGGTGTTATTATTGAGGAAAAGATCGTATTCTAAACAGCGACACGATGAAAAATAGGTGATTAAAAAGTAAGGAAAAATTATTGACGTGATGAAAAATATTATTTTATTTAAAATACGTTGTTGAAAATTAATTTTGAAATAATGTGTATTAAATAGTGGCTGAGATTGTAATTTTTTTAGCAGTATTTTTTCAAAAAATGTGTGGTTAAAAAAAATTACGTGTAATATTATTTTATTGGAGAATGTATAATTAATGAGAAGGGATAAAATGGATTATAATTTTAATGGGATCAAACGGGAGCTAATATTTTTTTTTAAGTGATTAAAATAAGAATTTATAAATCATTTAATTTTCTATAGATAGAAACGCGTGTATTTATCATTTATAAATGATTTATAAATGCTAAAATGTTAAAAGTAGATAAAGCTGTGAATTTTGAAAAATGTGATTAAAAATTATTTTCGGCTCGTTTATGAATTATTTTTTTTTTTTTTATTATCCCAGCATGGTCTGAGTTTTATTTGGGTGAGTGGTATCAAAATGAGCTCTGCTCATGATGATCCACCCATTCAAAATTGGATAGAAATTAGTACATCCGGCATTAATTTATCAAGGTATATTCCTTAATTTTTTTTTAAAGTATTGTACATTCTCATTTTATGAAGTACCAACTTTATAGGGAAAATTACCAAAAATCAGGTGTTAAGTTGTGAGTTTTTAAAATTCAGATTTAAGGTTAATCTATTCAAAAATCAGATATTTTATTTTATATAAAAACCTTAGATCTATCCAAACCCTACATTAATCCATTTCATTTCTCTCCACCCTCTCACCCGCCGGCTCCACCGCCTGCCACATCTACCACCTTTCTCTTACAATGGCGAATCATCCACCACCACCACCCGCCGCCTCCTCCTCCCTTTTTCTCTCCTCTCCTCTCCTCGCTTCTCCTCACTGCCGCGTCGCGAACGAGAAACCTCAGATCCAAAAAATGCTATGTCAATTTCTGTCTCTTTGAATTTGGTCTTCAAAGTCTGTTACCGTTTGTTCATTCTTCTCAATCTCCAATTTGTTCAACTCCGTAGATTCTTCAAAGGCTTGCATCTGGCTCTCAATATTTTTCATTACCTACTCAACAAATGAACAAAATCTAGTTATTGATGGATGGAATTTCCTAAAAAGTATGTTTTTTCTACGCATTTTATAAAAAAAGTAGTTCGACAGGCCCTGGCTCCGACTTCATCCAATTCTGGAAGGGCATTTTCTCCTATCTGGTCAATTTCAGCATAGGCTTCTTCAGCAAACTGGATCAGATATTCTGATCTTGGCAATGGTGATTTGGGTGGTGTTGGTGAGATTGTGTGGTGATGGTGGTGCGGTGGATCTAGGTAGGATAGCAGTGGTATTTACTTGATGTGGTGGGTTGACAATGGTGGTGGCAATCGACGATTGTGCATGTGGAAAATCTGATGATTTTGATTTTCTGTAGCTAAAAATATAATTTGTGACCTTAAAATTCTATAATCTGTGACCAACCATTTTGTTCATTTTATTATTTGCGATCTAAAAATTATATAATCTGTGACTGTGAAAATTTTTGTGGCCAACTAATTTGAAAATCTGTGTCTGTGTGACCTATAAATTTTGATTTGTGACCTAGAAAATTTTTTATATGTGACTATTAAAATAATCTGTGACCTGGAAAAAAAACTGTGACCAAAAATTATTTTTTTAACTAATTAATATTAATTAATAATAAATATCTTCTTTTTGCAAGTTTGAAACTTAACACCTGATTTTTGCAATTGTCAAAGTTAATACCTGATATGTGAACTCTTCCCTACTAATATTGGGCAACTTGGGCTAACAAAAAATAAATCTAAGGATAAGGCCCAAAATCAAATGTTGAGCTAACAAAGTTACAAAAAATTAATTTGGCTGGATTAATTTGCTGATTTGTTTCAAAAAATTAGAAAAATTTAATTAATTCAATATAAAAAAAATTAAAAGAAATTATTTAGATTCATTTCCTATTCGATTATTCGATTCTTGGTCTAGAACCGAGAACCGACTCAAATTCATCGATTCTCAATTCGGATACTCGTTCGAGTATTTAACTTATGAAGAATCGCTCGATTTGGTTCGAAACTTTTGTTCAACCCTATATATCATCATTTACCGATCCTTTTATAGAATGATGAGGTAGTAATAAATTGAATTAAAATTATCAAAATTTCGTCACCACTTAAACAATTATGCTTATGTAATGTGGGATAATGACAAAAAGAAATTGAAGGAGTTTTTATTTATTTTTTATTAATGAGATTTTGACTCAATCAAATCTTATCACATTATTTATTGATAAATAAATTTATAAGTTGTGATGCACATATATCACAATCGTGTCTTTTTTTTAACGAGTATAACCACAAAAAGTGTTGGTGAAAGTGCGAGGATACAAAAACAATTGCTTAATTATATTTACAGTGTGTTTGGTAGATATTAAAATTAGATCAAAATTGAAAAATTAGTTGTTATTGATGACTTTTATTATATGAGTGAAATCCAATAACGGCTATATTTTCAATTTTAATCGGATTAGTAGTTCTACCAAACAGGCTCTTTAATGCTATTCATGTCAATTTAACCGAAATAACGTGTCAGTTCCCAATAGGCCTCTAAGAGACTTAGGCCCATATAAACCTTTACAAGCCTTTATTTATTTATTTTTTCTCTATTGGATCAACTTCAATTGCATTTTTTATTTTGTATAGCCCGAGCCCTTCAAGTGATCGAGAATTCACTTCTACATAAGAATTATTTGTTGACGATAATCTCATCTTTGGTACAAGTAAGGTGATTGTTTCGTTGTATTATTATTATTTTAAAAAAATAAGGTTTCGTAGTTATATAATGCATTTTATCCAATTTATATTATAATTTTGTTAAGCCAAAATTTTGTGTGCCATAAATTTAATTTGTTAATATTGTTGACAATTTTAATTGTCATACTGCTAAAATATAAGTATAATAAATAAATACTTAGTATGAAGTTTGTGTGGGATATTAATAAGCAAATGGTATATTAATGGGAGATTTGACATTAAAAACATATTAGAAGATCATTTTACATTCCTAGAAGGCAAGGACGGAGCCAAGGGTACAAAAGAAATTCAACCTTGCTAGATGTACCTTTTGGGGGTACATGTTGGTTTATCCGACCCTACCCTCTTCTTCGCATAGGGGTTGGGTCCCACGCATTTATTGGATGTGGAACTCGACCCCCATGTGAGGGAGGAGGTGGGGTCGAGTAAACCAAAGTGTACCCCCAAAGAATAAAAATAGCATAATTCAAAGAAATTTTCATACTTGGAACAAGCCTGTGTTAACCTCCCTTCCCCATTAAAAGGATAATAATAATAATAATTATTTGTAACTCAAACAAAAAAGTGATACTAATTGTTCAGCTTCTTTTAACGTTACTAAATTAAGAGTTTTCGAGTTGTTTTCTTTTATTTATTAAAATAGGATTCATGTTGATCCAAACGAGTTAACATGAATAAAGTGATTTCTCATTCAAAGTTAAGATTATTGACGTTTAATTAAGAGTAGAGGTCGAATTTCACAACCTTCGAGGATAACTCGGCTAAATATAAACAAAGTTTTTTGCATTTTCACGTCGAAAGAGTAGGGTAACACACACATAAAGGGTAATGGTAAAAGTGAAAGGATACTGAACTCATGTTTGACAATCATTATTTCAAAATTATTTTTTCTACACACTTATTTTCAATTACATTTACACAATAAAATATTTTACACGTAAACCTAAATATTTTCTTTATTTTATAATCATATGTTTTTAAAAAAATCACTATTCAAAACTCTATTTTATTCAAGTAATGGTTGTCAAACCAGGACTAAAGTGGCTGCTTAATTATTTTATCTCCCATTTAGTGTTATTCATTAAATTTTTGATGAAGTTAAAATAAGAAACTACGAAAACCAAATTTTAAAAATTCGACTCTTTAAAATATACTGCCCGACTTTTAAAATGGGTTATTAGTATAAAACGTCCTTACGTTTGAAATTTATTTTGCAAAAGAATGTGCACAAAATATATTGTGTACATCCTTCACTCACATATCAAAATTAGTAGATGTATTTTTTTTTTCTATGGTTATTAATGGAGATTTTGGAGTTTTATGTTGTTGATTTAGTGTTTGTACATTTTTTTTTAATATTACAATAACAATGTCGATTACGAAAATTGAGCTAGTTCTACTGAAAAAATTGAAATCTTACGGTTTAAACCTAAAATTCTTATATTAAAATTGCGATAAAATCATATCAGAGAGAGTAGGTGTCATATATCATGTAACCTTTCATTTGTGAGTGAGCACTCGTATGTATTTTTATTAATTTTATTGGTTTTAAAAATATCATATAACCTTTCATTTGTGAGTGAGCACTCATATGTATTTTTTTAAATTTTATTGGTTTTAAAAATATTTTTGGTGATCGTAGATGAGGAGGAAGGGGAGAAAGAGTTTTTTTTTTTTAATAATTTATTTGAGATTCGTTTGCACTTTTTTAAAAATTTGAGAGAATGAATGCAAATTAGTTCTATGTTTTACTTCTCTTTTTATTGTATTTAAATAAGAGAGTTTATTCGTTATGTCACAATTTTTATTGAAAAATTAGGTGAAATGATGATTTCGTAATGAGAGATGAAAATACAAAAAAGAAAAGAAAAGTAGAAACGTTTTGTTCAATGATCTAAAAACTTAGGGTTTGTCTGGACCACTTGAAATCAAAATTACAGCCGTTGAGCCACCATATTTAACTTATCTTTCTTAGCAACTTTGTTGATTATTCGACCTTTGTTTTGTTCAATGATGATAAAATCACCTTTTTGACAGCTTAAAATCGCGTGTAGACAACCCCATAATTTGAATTTTCCATGAATCGCAACTATGCATGACCGTTTTTATCGAAGTCGCATTTCACACACATTCAATACCGACAATTCACCTGCGGGATATACAAACTAACAGAAGGCACTTCGCGTTACCAGCAGATTCTAGAAGCTAGAAAGAACAAGCTCGAGTTCTCTAGAGAGAGAGACTCAAATGGCATCATCGATCTCACGGTGGCTCGTCGACCCGAACCGCAACCCGCTCGCCGCCATCCACAAGAAAACCGTCTCCTCGCGCCTCCGCAAATACGGTACTTCTGTTTACATACAATTATCTGTCCATAGGCTATAGCTATAAACACCGTGAGTTCAATTGTATTGTTATAATACAAATATTTATCTATATATATAGATACATACACAGAAATGTGAATTTTTGTGTTTGAATGTGTTAGTTTGATGGTTTCTGTCTGATTTTGTTGTTGTGTTATACACAAAAAGGGTTGCGCTACGATGACTTGTACGACCCAATGTACGATTTGGATGTGAAGGAGGCGCTGAACCGGTTGCCAAGAGAAATCGTGGACGCGAGGAACCAGCGCCTCAAGCGAGCCATGGACCTCTCCATGAAGCATGAGTACCTCCCTGAGGAGCTTCAGGTATTTTCTTACTTATGGAAATTTAGCTGTATGTACAGATATTCGCTTATGTAAATATTTTTCTGCGTCAAATTAATAATTGATTCACCAATTTTGGTAGCTTCTCTGGTCTTATCGAGCTGTTTTCTGGACTAACCAAGTTGATAAATGAATTATTAGTTTGAAAGAGAAACCTATTCATTTTGATTCTTGTAATTTTATACATGAGACTAACGGTATTGTAACTAGACTATAATTAATGTAAAATGAATGTCATGGTTGACTATTCATGAATAATTATAATCTTTTACAGTAATCTTAGTCAAAGTTAGAGAATACTGGAGGTTTGGTCGCTGGATCGAAGGTCAATAATTATGTTGTGTTAATTTGATTCTCCTCATCCTCTTCTAGCATATTCTATTTTAATTGCATCACACTACTGGACGAGAAATAGGACATAACTTTGTTTTAGTTTCTCCTCACCAGGGGCAGATCCAGAAACAAATTTTAAAAAAAAAATAAAAAAAAAAGAAAAAAAAAAGCCTGGCTAAAAAAAAATTAAAATAAAAAATATTACACATAATTTTATTTATTTATTTATTTATTATCTTTTTAATTTTAATTTTACACTTAAAGATTGAATGGGCTTTAGCCCAGGCCAGCCCCCTGAATCTGCCAATGCTCCTCACTAAACAAGAAAAGTTCCTCAAAAAACCTGATACAGTTGCTTACACGGCAATTGCATTGTGCTTTAGATATTTCGAAGGGATAATAGCACAATTAAAAGCGTGCTCATGATATTTCTGCAATTCTTTTCAGAAAGTTATAGCTCATTTCATAGTTCCAAGTAATTAATATGGTCATCGTTTGAAATTATTTTCATAATGTTGGCTGATTTAGTGATCTAGAATATGGATATGATGTCTTGGGACAATGTTACTGGCGAGGGACTCATTGTAATGAGTTCAAATAATTTTGATGATATAAGTGTGGGAGTATATTCCAGCTTGGATTATTAATGAGTTTTTGGAGAATATATTTCTTTGGCAATGGTTGGACTCTGTAGAGGTGCTTAAATGACTTTTGTGGAGTTGGATCAGACATATTGATCACATGCTAATGGGAGGATTTGATGGTGATGACTTTTGTCGATGGTGATGGTCTGTTGGACCGAATGGTTGGTGTAGAATGGAATTTTCAGGTCAAGTGATTGTTTCTTCATGAGTTTGTAGGTCATCCGTGGCCTATGATGCTCAGACTCGGGTACGAGTATCGGGTATGGGTATGCATCTAAGTGTCGGATCCATTATTTTCTAAAATATAGGATATGGGGATATGGTTAAAAAGAGTCCAAATTTTGGACACGGGTACGTTGGTACGTCTTTCAATCTTCAATTTTTTTTATATTAACCCAAAATGTCATTTTAAATAGATCAAAATCAATCATTCATAAAGAAGGAATAAGGAGTTAAAACGAATAAAATAGAATTTTGGGGTTTAGTTTTCAATTATGAAAAGTTCATTACTAAATGTTATATAAAATAGAAAATGAGGGACTTGATTACAATTCAAACTTAAAGGCAAAGAGAAAAGATAGAAGAAAAAGAAGAGAAAACATTGTGCCATCGTCGAAGAAGAGAAGTGGAAGAAAAAAAAGAAAGAATAAAAAGAAACAAGAAAAAGGGCGAAGTGTCCGGTTGAAATTTGAAGGATCCGACACATATTCCATACCCATACCGGTGTCGNAAACATTGTGCCATCGTCGAAGAAGAGAAGTGGAAGAAAAAAAAGAAAGAATAAAAAGAAACAAGAAAAAGGGCGAAGTGTCCGGTTGAAATTTGCAGGATCCGACACATATTCCATACCCATGTCGTGGCGTCTCCGACACGGGTACTTCGTCCATTTCGAAGAGTTCGAGCATCATAGTCCATGGCTCTTTAACTGAGATGTAGATCAGAATGATTTCAAAAGGACCGTGTATTTTTTATGTAATTTTTGGGTTGGCCAAATAGCGAGTGATTTATTGAATGTGGTAGATGCAAAGATCCTATTGTAGAAGAGTTACATGATGGGGCAATGATTGAGAATGTAGTTATTAAGCCTGGACCGGTTCAGCCTGTCCGGTTGGGAAAAAAATTCTGGTCCTATCTGGGCACTATGTTAGGATCGTGTGTCAATGAAATGTGGTTCAACAGGACAAACTAGCTGGTTTTCTTTGAAAAGCGGTGAATTGGTTCTGATGAATCAACCAGTTTTCTGAAAATTTCCAATATAAAGATGAGGCTTGATAGTAGATAGCAAGTACTCTTGGTAGTTAACGTGATCCACTTACCACTAGGCTACTATATTATATTATTTAAACTCTAAATTATATGTGGTGAATTTTACAAATGAAAATCGACAATTAACCAGAAGTTAACAAATATATTTCGATTTCTGTAGAAGAGACTACGAAAATATTTTTGTAGTTCCAATATAATTTATATAAAAAATCAAAGGAGAAAATCCATTGCTTTCTTGCATCAACAAACCATTTAAAAAATCATTAATTTCGAAAAATAAAAAAATATATAAATAATTAGGCCGTTCGAATAATATTAAAAAAGTCTAATATATAAAGAATAACGTACGATGATATGAATGCTATAGCAGTGATCTTTTTTTGGCCCTAATTATTTTATTCTCTTCAGACATATAAAATGTCAGTGTATTGTATAACTTTTATTTTGTTAACCAGTTCGAATCATGGCGAAGCATATGAAAGTGACTGCTTTTAGGGTAAAATCCTTAAATCTTGTTATTTTCCATTAATTTTAAAAGCTTTATTATTCCTTCTCTATTATGTTCAATTTAGGTTCGATAATAACAGCAGTCTGCATGGATAAACTCAATAAATTACTGAATATGTGATCAGGGGCGGAGGCCCATTAGG
>CAIGRO010245787.1:0-22940 GCA_903798355.1 Fraxinus baroniana
AACATAGAAAAAAAATAAAAATAAAATGGTAGCAAGTCTACACAAGATTTTGCTTGGACACCTAACAATTAGAAAACAGAAAAGTGGAAGTTTTTTATTTTTTCCCCATTAAAGTTATTCTCCAATTCAATCAAGCTCAATGATTTCAAAATAAAAATATTTTAAAAACATAATAGTTGCCGCAACAGAATTTCTATACTTAAATATCCAATTAATAGAACGAGAAACTAAAAAAAAAGAACATACAGGTAGTAGAAGAAAGCAGTAGGGGGTTTCTTTGGCTTCATAGCGTCAAATTTTGCAGCTTTTTTCTTATACGCCGTCGTTTTGTGCTTCTTTCTAGATTTCTTCGTCTTTACAGATGCTGTTACTCTCAGCGCCATTTTCCTGGAATAACTTTCCAAAAAGATATAACTTTCGACAGGAAAAATGGAGTTCAGATATACAAAAATTCGGGAAAGGATGAAATAATATGGGAAAGGTGAAAAGTTCTTCTTTTTCTGGGTTTACCCGTCGGTTTGTTTCGTAGGGCTTTCGGTGGAAGCAGAAGCTGAATTTCTAGAACTTGACGTTCTTCTCTTCGCCATTTCTCGCGGTTGGGTGGTGGAGACGCCGCCTGTTAGTTTCAGCGACCCATTGAGTAGGGTGGCGGATTAGCAAGTCGATTCAGACGTTTCAATTGGGTAAAAAGCTCAATCGGTCACTGAAGTTATAGATGGGTTTCGATTTCGTCATTCAGCTTTAATTTGTTCCAAATTAGTCATCCAATTGTATATTTTCTGTCAAGTTGAGCACTCAACTTTAAGTTTCGTTTCGCATTGGTCACTAAATTCGTTTCATTTTCAGAATTAACGTAAATTTGATGTGTCAAATGACCATGTATTTTGTCAAAATGGAGATAGAGTGCATTTTAAAACTTTTTGATTTGATGCAAATCCAATGACATGTTTTTTTTATTATTTTCAAACCGTTTATTGTTTTCAATTTTCCAAAACATTGAAAACGCGTGCTTTTTTCTATTTTGGAAAACGTTTTTTTGAAAACAAGTTAAAAATTTACAAAGAAAACACAAAACGAATAATTTGTCGTTTTGAATGTTTTCAGTTATAATCAAGCTAAAATTTTCAAAAACTTATTTGGGTATTTTCAAAACAATTTTTCAAAATGTCAAAAAGAACAAATTTTCAACAATCTCAAAATGGACACTCAAAACACAAAATTCAAAATGAATTCAAAACACAAAATTGGAACACAAAAAAATAGCTCCTAAATGATTTTTGAGTTGCAAGGAAGCTAACATATAATTTTTATAGTTAATTTTTTGTTTATTCACTTCTTTAGGGAAAAAAAAAATCAAATTCATATTAGGCGAGAGTTTTTAGACCATCACACCTTAACTGGGGGTTTGGGTTTGGCATTTTTCTCTACCCTAGTATATTGCACAAAAAAATTATTACAACGAGGAGGGCATGTTACCTTACCTGATTTTTAAGCTATCACATTTTAATCGAGAGGCGAATTTAGCATTTTCTGATACCCTAATACGTTGGAAAGAATTATTACTACAAGGGGAGCATGTCACGTTACCTTTGAAAAATTCAATAGTTATATTCAATGATCAACGTTAAACATATCTTCAAGGTTGATTTTCCCTCTAAACTGTAGATTGTTGCTCACATGGTAAGCCCACTATCATAATCTAAATACGAAGTATTCATGTATATCAATGAGTGTCCAGTCAAGGTCCATGAACGAAGAGCCATGTTTGTTGTTGATGCGTAGTGACGAATGACATGAAAGGTGATTTACGTGTCAATCAAAACACTTGATAGTTATTGTGGTTCGGTATGCATGTTATGTATAGTCCCCAATTCTTTTATGAAAAAAAAAAAATAGGAACTAAGTTGACACCTGGCCACAATGGCATAGGCTTGTATGTAAATAAAATGAGACACGTCGACTAAAAATAGTCACTTATAAATATTCTTCTACTCGTATCGTTAGAATCTCTATTGTCATCTTTAACCCAAATTTTCATATTTTGATGCACTTCTTTTTTTCTTTTTCTTTTTAAAATTAATTTTCACTTCGGAATGGGATTGGGAGAAAGTTCCCAACCCATTTTTGCAGACTAATATCCATGGAGGTTCTTTCCAGCGAGTTCATTTCTTCGTGACAATATCAAGGTTAAAAAAGAGCGCCCCATCACTAAAACATGTTCAGATAATAGCTTAATTTTCTCCAAGTAAATTTTACTTATGAATAAATAAAGTAGTTTTGAAAATAAATAATCGTTTTTAGTTTTAGACTCTCAGTAACGAAGTTACTTTTACCCCCGTTTGATCTCCATTATAATTTAATACATTTTTCTCTCTCATCATTTTAACCACATATTCTTCAATAAAATATCATTACACGTAACTCAAAATTTTTCCTTTATTTTCAACTATACATTTTTTTTAAAAAAATTATTATTCCAAAATACATTATCCTAAAAAACTCACTATAATGGATCTCAAATAGGGGCTTAGTAACATATGAGCAGTTATATAAATAAGTAATGTTTTTCTCTTTTTTTTTATTGAAATGTAAGAAAAAAAAAAGTAAATTGTGTAAAAAGTCAAAATTTACATTAAACTTACTTCTAAGCTTAGCCAAACACTCCCTGTAATGTCAAACCAACTTAAAAGAGTAGGTTGCCTACTTTTCATGAAACAATTATTTGCAACTAGGATAGCTAGGTTGATGGTAAAAGATTCAATAATGCTATGTTAAAGGAGGCATAAATTGTTCTTTAATTTAGTTAAATTAATATTACAGTTGTTTAATATTCAATTGAATTTGATTAAAGTCTCTTTGGAATTGATTCGAAAAGTTTCTTAAATATATTATTTTCAAAACTTTCTTTGTAAATTAACATATTCGTCTTTTTTACTCAAGAGTCTATTGAACTTGATTACAAATTGATTAGACCTGCTCGACTAAAATTTGGGATTGAACTCGTCGGCCTTTTTATATATTTATTTATTATTTGTTAACGAATCAATGGTAAATAATTGAGCAATTGTCAAACCCTTAAATAACTTCTTCAGTGACCAACAAGGCAAAAAATAATATAAGGACTAACTTAAGCATTTGTACAAACTTCAGTCACCATGGGTGAAATTATACCCTTTTCAACGTTCTATCAAAAGAAAATGGGAAAATTTGCCATATAGAAGCTGACTTCCTAGTTCCTTCACGAATTTCTTCCCGTCCTCATTTCCACCTCGTTCTCATCGAAACTACCCGTCCATCGCTACCGCCATGCAGGCTGTCCATTCTGCCGCTTTCTGCTCCTCTCCTCTCGATCCCCTCCGCAAACTGACCTATACATGTCACCCATTATTCCACTCTAGCAACAATGCCAAACCTCCTACTCCACGCTCCCCAAAGCTCCCATTCACCATTTCTGCTTCCGCTTCCGCCTCCACGGCTTCGGCGCCCACAAGAGAGATCGATCCGAAGAAGCGCGTAGTCATCACGGGGATGGGGCTTGTCTCTGTGTTCGGCAACGACGTCGATGCTTACTACGAGAAGCTGCTTGCGGGCGAGAGTGGCATCACTCACATAGACCGATTCGACGCCTCCAAACTCCCCACTCGATTCGGTGGACAGATTCGGGGATTCAAATCCGAAGGGTACATTGATGGAAAAAACGATAGGAGGCTCGATGATTGCTTGAGATACTGCATTGTAGCTGGGAAGAAAGCTCTCGAGGGTGCTGATCTTGGGGGTGATAGACTCGAGAAGGTATGTTTAATTTACGATCCTTGTTGAGAAAATTATATGGAATTGGGGGTACAATGCATTTTTAGGAACTGTCAGATCCCAATCCCTGAAACTCCTTCAATCGTGGTTGACTTCTCATAAGCAAGAAATCCCTGAGGTCGTAATAAGCAAGAAATTCCTCTCTGTGAATACGAGCCTCCTGTTTATTTTTACAATTTAAAGGTATGTTTAATTTACGATCCTTTGTTGAGCTCAAATTTGATGCTTATTTATCGGTGGAGTTGAATTTTGAGTTGGTTAAGTGTCTAATTGGGATTTTTGTTCTGGATTAATGCTGTATTTGAGCTGTTATTTCGTTATTAGCTGTTATTGATTGCCTTAACGCAGATAGACTCGACAAGTTGTATTGTATATACTAGCTTAATTGAACTCAATTTTGATATATATCTATTGGTTGAGTTGAATTTCTGATTTGGTTTCGTGATTTATTGGGATTTTGTTGAGGTTTAATGCTGTACTTGAGCTATAATTTCATTATTCGTTGTTATTCACTTCCTTAACACCTAAGAATGATTTTTGAGGCTGCAGGCTTTGAGTATCTGAAATCAAGATTTTGAACTTTGATTGTTGAGCTTTTATCCTTCGGAAACCTCTTCTTTTATTCCTGCTCCCATTAGTTTTGTTGGTTACTAAATTGGACTCAATCTATATCTTAATTTATTTATTCTTTATTTCCTTCCATTTTATTTTGTGATTTTTGTGTTAATATCTGCATCTTTTTTTTGGTTATTTTTATTATTGTTTTGAGTTTTAGTTAAACTGCAGTGCTAACTCCTGTGATTGTTTTAGTTTTCTAAGTACTGCTGATTGACACTCTTAGTTCAGAACTTTAGATTCATTGAAAGCTATACTTGATGCTGGTTGAAGAGGTTCTCATCTTAGCAAAGTTGGGGAAACCAGGATGCGTCTTTTATGGAATCAAAGGCATTGTTATTTGATCTGCCAATTTCTAATATCTTTTAAGTGCTAATTTGGAAAATGCACTTTGTATGGATATAAGTTATTGCTTCCATCAGCTTTTCACTTCTTTTGAAGACATGCCCCATTGAAGTATACACTTTATATTATTTCAGATTGACAAGATACGAGCTGGTGTTCTCGTTGGAACGGGAATGGGTGGTCTTACAGTTTTTTCTGATGGTGTTCAAGCTCTAATAGAAAAAGGTCACAGGAAAATAACTCCATTTTTCATACCTTATGCTATAACAAACATGGGGTCTGCCTTGCTTGCAATTGATCTTGGTTTGATGGGGCCAAACTACTCAATTTCAACTGCTTGTGCTACCTCAAATTATTGCTTCTATGCGGCTGCAAATCACATCCGTCGAGGCGAGGCTGATTTGATGATTGCTGGTGGAACTGAAGCTGCCATTATTCCCATTGGAGTGGGAGGTTTTGTCGCATGCAGAGCTTTGTCTCAAAGAAACGATGATCCACGAACTGCTTCTAGGCCTTGGGACAAAGATCGAGATGGTTTTGTTATGGGTGAAGGTGCTGGAGTATTGGTAAGTGGCTGATACTGTAGTTTTTTGTATCATATTGGTTTTGTTTTGATCTTTCAAATTAATTCACTTGGCACATGAGTGAAAGACTTATCTATGACTAGTAATATCTTATATGTTACTTCCTAAGTAATTAAATGAACTCTTCTAAGAGTGTTCAAAATGAGAAAGTGGGTGGTTCTTAGTTCCAAACCTCAGCATAGTATCTCCTTTTCCACATTTCTCCCACCGCTCCCCTCCAAAGGTACTACACTAAAAAGGAATAGGAAAATGGGCAAAACATGAAGTACTTTTATCTACTTGGGATCCGGATAGTTCATGTATGTACGTAAGACTTCTTATTTCCACTTCCTACAAAAGTTCACTTGTTATAAGCATGTGACTTTAGACTTGTATAAGAAATTGAATTTCTTTATATTTTCTTCAACATTTTATCAGGTGATGGAAAGTTTAGAACATGCAATGAAACGAGATGCACCGATAATTGCTGAGTATTTAGGAGGTGCAGTAAATTGTGATGCTTATCATATGACTGATCCCAGATCTGATGGACTCGGTGTCTCTTCGTGTATCCATAGTGCCCTTGAAGATGCTGGTGTGTCACTTGAAGAGGTATTTTTTCTTCCTTTGATTTCTTTAACTGTAACAATGGAGCTCGCCATAAAAAATTGAAAGCTGGAAAGTGTTATTTCATTCATAAGTAGTCTCAAACTGAAGCTTCTGAAAATCTGGGTCGAAAACAAGAAATATCCCTTGGAAAACTGGAGGTTAATCCTATTATGCAGTCTGCTAGTATTTTTAGGATGTAGACAAAGTAATATAGGATGTATCACGTTAACTGAAGGATTATTGGACCATTCTAAATTTTATTGTTGGTGCGGTGTGGCATCTTCAGTTAATCTTTTATTAAGTTGGGAGTCATGAGTAAACTCGATTTCATTTCTGGTGTATCTGTGATAATCTATGACACAAATTAAATTATTTATCAGGTTAACTACATTAATGCCCATGCAACTTCGACCATAGTAGGTGACCTAGCTGAGGTAAATGCTATTAAGAAGGTATTCAAGAACACTTCAGAGATCAAAATAAATGCAACTAAGGTGAGTCCCCCACCCCCACCTCTACCTCTCATACACATGGATTTGTTTGTTTCAAACTAATACTTTTGAGTGGTGGGTATGCTTGGCTAAGCAAAGTTTACTTATAAGAAAATAAAAGAAAGTTTACTTATTTTGGCAGCAAGGTAAGAGTTGCTTTTAAAGAAGATCTACTCAAAAGTTAGAAAATTAGTTATTCCAAACATGTTTGAAGACAAAAAGTTACTTAAGAAGTAACTCTTACCATTTTTAAAGATTAGCCAAACATGCTTATGTGTGTGTGGGAATTGTTGTTGAGTTGAGTATACCTGTTCTGGTTCATTTTTAGCTTCTGACTTTTTATCTTTTTCCAGTCTATGATAGGGCATTGTCTTGGTGCTGCTGGTGGTTTGGAAGCTATTGCTACAGTAAAAGCCATTACAACTGGGTGGCTTCATCCTACCATAAACCAATTTGTAAGTAATTTCCTATGATTCGGATGGATATGCTTTATTTACCTCTTAAGTGCAAAACTGCAATTTTCCCATATGCTTACTTGAACAAGAAGCTCATTTGGGGCCAACTTCTGTTTTTCGATAGTGGTTTGATGATGATTATGAATCACTATTGCAAATGCAGAATCCAGAGTCTTCTGTGGAATTTGACACAATTGCAAACCAAAAGAAACAGCATGAAGTCAACGTCGGTGAGATGCCTTAAATTTCAACTCCCATCTCTTATTTTCGGTTATTTTTAGTCATTTGGTCCTAATTTACTTGTGTATATTAACAAATGCAGCCATTTCAAATTCATTTGGATTTGGTGGACACAACTCAGTCGTGGCCTTCTCTGCATTCAAGCCCTGATTTTTGTGCTGATTTTTAATTTTTAATTTTTCTCATGAAAGGAGAAATCTTTCGAATTAGAGTTCTCACTGAATCTCTTATAGCAACTGACCAGTATTCGTTGTGCTAGTTGCTCCATCAACATCTCGAGCAAGAAATTTATTTCGATTTAATTGTATTAAGTTTAAGTTTAGATCCTAGCTTGAAGACTTGATGCAACTTTTTCTTGGATTCATCTAATCCTTAAATTTCTGCTACTGGTTTTGGTGAAAAAGACGTTATCCTTTGAGCAGAGATATTAATGGAGTGACAGGTATGAGCTGCCGTCCCGTGGACCAGCCCGATAACCGGTTCATACATCTGGGTATATAGAGAATGGGCAAATTTGAACAGAAATTGATTATTTCCTTTCCTAGTAGACTCGTAGTATGTTTGAAACAAGTAGTAATGTCGTGTGACATGTCAAAATAATTAAAGATTATTACGATCATATTATTATCCCTTGTGGTTCTAGGCATGTAATTTTAGAATCCTTGGTCAACACCAAGAGCACAAAGATGTCGAAGCAGGCAGTGCTTTTTGCCACAATCGGCGATGACATTTCCACTAGTACGTCAGCTGCTTTGGCTTTGGCTTTGGCTTTGGCCGCAGCCTTTTTCAATATGTCGAGCTTGACATGATTTTGCCATGGATAATCAAATCTGAGGTGATATGGGTAGTGATTTGGACAATTTTGTGGAGGATGGATAGGGGAGTAGTCATGGCCAAAAAATCCGTACTGTCCAGTCAGGTTGGTGGGGAGGGGCAGGGTGCCTCACCCCGAAGCACTCCAAACCAGTCTCGTGAAGAATAAAAATAATAATTAACTACAAATTAAAAAAAAAAAATAGTTAACCGGAAGTTTTTGAAAAAATAAAAATTAAACGTCTCGAACCTGTCCCGTTGTCATTTCTAGTCAGGAGTGCATACATAGGAAACATTATAATTTGATGATCAAAGTTAAATATTAATTTTAATCATACTTTTTCGTGGAATTCAACTACTACATACTTATCCATGACATTAATAAGTACTTGGTATTCTAATCTATTTTAATAAATTTCATTTTGACAAAAATTGATTAATTGATTGAGTTATATAAAATTGCATGGGCCTGAAAAGCTCTCTTTTGGGCCTGAGAGCTCCAATTATGGTAGATGCCACGTGGACAATCTTCCTGGTAATTTGCGGCAAGAAATAATTGTGGCGGGTATAATTCCAAAAGAAAATAGCAAGGCCATGGCCACAGCCACTCCCATTTCTATACGCTTCTTCAGAACCTCTCTCTTTCACTTCTCATTATCCACCCGGAAATCCCGTTCTTTTCATCTCAAAGCTTCATCTGTAAGTATCTCTCCTTTTTTCTTATCTCTTACTTTTTCTCAATTTTAACATACATTCGATTCCCCCTTTTCTTGATTTCATTTTATTGACTTAAATTGAGTTCATCTTAAAAGTTACAGATGCAGGGAAGCGAGATTACACAGGAAGAACAAGTGGGTGCTCCTCAAAAGAAGAAAATCTTTGTTGCAGGTGCCACTGGAAGTACTGGGAAGAGGATTGTGGAGCAGCTGTTGGCTAAGGGATTTTCTGTTAAGGCCGGGGTTCGCGATATCAATAAGGCCAAAGCAACCTTACCTGGAGACAACCCGAATCTTCAAATTGTGAGTATTTAGTGTTAATTGATTGCTATAATTGGGTTTCCATTGATTTGGTAATTAGAGGTGCTGCAATTGGATATTATGAAATTGATTTGCAACCAGCTCATAATAACGTACATACAATGTCATATGAGGCTATAAAAGCTGTTTGAAAAGTAATTGAAAGTATTCAACTTATTAAGTTTGTTCAAAAACTCTTATGAAAACGGAGCTGGGAAAAATTGTGCACGAGTGAGAGACTTTTGATGGGAATAAATGAATATGGTGTGCATGTGAGGGACTTGTAAGAACATGATTCAAATAAATACGTTTGTCTTTGGCAGTTTAAGCTTTAGAAGAATAGATTTAAAAAAAAAAAAAAACTTTGATATTTACTATACTAGAATCTATGGCAAATGGGAGATAAGATATTTGTATCGAAATATAGACATTCTGGAACAATGAGAGCTAAAAAGGACATTGTCTTGTTGCAAACACATACCGGAGTATACTGTTCTTGAAAGCCAAAAATGAGGTTTGTGACTTGTGAGGATTGCTTTACACAATTTTTTGCAATCAAAGTTAGTGTGACGTAAAGTTAATTCATAGTTTTCGGGACTGGATAAACCATGTCGTAGTTCTTCGGACAACACAAATATTCTCTGTTTAACCATGTAATGGCAACCAAAGTCCTTTATGCTAAATACATTTAACATTGATTACGAGTAAACAAAACCCAGACTTTAAATGGAACTTTCTTATTCTATTAACGTAATGTAAAATTGTACATTTCTAAGCCTAAATAAGAAAGAGAATACACTCTTGAGGACTTTCAGAATTTCATCAACATCTCAAGGCTTGGACTGTGTTTTTGCCATAAGATGTTCTTCTCACTTGATGCCCCACCCGCCTTCACCATCCGCGGTTCTAAGGTGGTGTACTTCTATTTTAGGTAAAAGCAGACGTAACTGAGGGTTCAACAAAACTAACTGATGCTATCAGTGATGATTCCGAGGCAGTAATATGTGCTACAGGTTTCCGACCTTCATGGGATTTATTCGCTCCATGGAAGGTTAGTAAATCATATTTTAGATTCTTATAATCTGAATATGATAGTTTGGGCAGAATTGGGAAAAGTGCCTTTATTTCTACTTACAAAATTTATTAGTAAAACATCTGCGTAATATCTATAATCTTGTAACTTTGTTAACACAATTCCTAGTTAGCAACTGCATTTTATTTGTTTGCCTAAAGATTTTAGGAAAAAGGCCCGAGTACAGCAGAATTCCTACAGATGCTGTCGTGGCAACATCTGATTCTTCTGTTTTTTTTTTTTCCATCCTCCAATGAATTCTCGCAATGGGTTGTCTGGAAAAAAAAATTCTGTCAAAATTTTCCAACATGATTGAAGTTTTTATCCCTTCTGTTGCAAAATTTTGTTTAGCTTGCAAATCTCTGGCATTGATTGTTACGCTTATTAAAGCTTAGCATTATTTTCAATTTTGTACCAATGGTGTGTCTGTAAAAGATACAAGCAACTACGTCAAGAACCTCTGTTGCTTGCTAATTATAATTATGTTTGGCAATTGTACTTGGAATCATCTTATATCTACAAAATTGAAGTCCATCTGTTTTATGTTCAATGAGTATATTTGAATCATTGTGTGAACAATGTTATGTAAGTTCTGGGTAATATGATCTCGTGCAGGTTGATAACTTTGGCACTGTAAACTTGGTTGATGCCTGTCGCAAATGTGGTGTCAATAGATTTATTCTTATCAGTTCTATCTTGGTCAATGGAGCTGCAATGGGGCAGCTTTTAAACCCGGCTTACATATTTCTGAACGTTTTTGGACTCACTTTAGTTGCAAAGCTTCAAGCTGAGCAATATATCAGGAAGTCTGGTATCAATTACACAATTATTAGGCCTGGGGGATTAAGAAATGATCCACCGAATGGGAATATAGTCATGGAACCAGAGGTAACAATTTCAACCACTAGCTATGAGTTTCACTTGAGAAGTACAATGTAATAGGGTTAAAAAAATGGTGTTCACTGAACTTTAGTAAAATTCCAAGTTGTCATCAAACTTCATTTTGTTTCAGTTGGTCATTGAATTGACATATTTTTTACACATTCTGTGCATGTATGTTAGTTTGACTCATAGAAAAGGGAGGAATGTTGAGCCCCAGTGGGATTATAACATCAGTTTATGCGGCGCTAATGTGGTATTAAATGATATCTGCAATTAAATTGTAACCAAATTGTAAGAAAATTTAATTTCAGCCACCAACCTGAAAATGGAATTGAGTTTTGCTGAAAGTTTACTAGCCACCAATGTATTTAACCTTAGTATAATATGTTCTCTTTGTACCTTAATTTCATTGAACCCTCTTTTTTACAGGACACTCTTTATGAAGGTTCAATATCTCGAGATCTGGTTGCTGAAGTTGCTGTAGAGGCATTGCTCCATCCTGAGTCATACTACAAAGTAGTCGAGATTGTTGCTCGGACAGAAGCGCCTAAACGTTCATTTGAGGAGCTCTTTAGTTCCATCAAACAACGGTGATTTAAGGGATCAATATTTTTTCAAGTTGGATGTATGAATGCTCCGTGTCTCTTTGGTTTCTCATTCTGCAATAGTTATACTGAGATATCCATGAATACGACAATTTAAGCATTGTACTACTGCAATTTTTTATACTAAATGTACGCTTATATAAAACATATATTTCATTACATGGCTGTACGATTTCTCCTCTGCTTCTGGACAGATTTCTTGAGTATCCCCGATTTTCTTTCTTGTACTCTAATGTGGATTCTTCTCTGGTTGATCTAGGATTAATGTTGGATTGTATCCGACCCAAATCCTCCTGAGACTCTACTCAGAGAAATAAAAGATGATAGTATACTCATTCGTGGGAGCATTGGCCTCCAATATTGAGTTTTGGGGAAACTGAAACCTCGAAAAGCGTAAAATGCTTTTAAAAGTGGAAAGTGGATTGTAATGTCTCTTGAATAATCAAGTATATTAACAAAGATCTATAAGTTAAAAAGGACTCCGTGGCCCAATGGATAAGGCGCTGGTCTACGGAACCAGAGATTCTGGGTTCGATCCCCAGCGGAGTCGTCATTATATTTTTTGGTTACTGCCCACTCGCGTTGTTATTGCATTATTGTCAAGTGGGAAATTAAATTACTATTATGGAGGAATTCTAAAAATATATCATCACTCTATTATATGTAATGCATATTAAGATTTATTTTAATTGTAAATCAATTTTATATAAAAGGCCAAAAGTATATAATTCTTATGAGCTCAAAAAATTAGGATATTATGGTCATAAACTCGTTATCACGATTGGTTCAATCAAACATATAGTACACTTTAATCCTGCCCGCTTGTCGTAGATTGATCAAAGTATATTATCCTCAAGATAAGATCGTGCAAATTGAATAGTTTGGAAAACCACAATCTTCACAAGGACATACGACAATCCCTGGTTAGTATGAACAAATGTACACGCTTAAGTTTAACCCACAAATATATCAATTTCAAATAAAGATATCCGAACAATTTCAAAACATTTATCAAGTTGGGCTTGAACACTACTAGCGAAAATCAGCCAAAGATGTTCCTTCAGAAATGTAAAAGCGATCTAAAAAGCCGAACATCAAACAATACTTTTCCATAGGAAGCAAATATAGACCAAACATGTTACATAAACAAGTTGGGTCGAGATGCCTTGTAGGTTGTCTTGAGCTTCCTGCTTGGTGGCCTCACCTTCCTGAACACCAAGGGGAACTTAATCTTGGAGTTATGGAATTGTTTTGTACTCTCCCTCTTGCAGAGCTTTGCAGGTATAGTGGCAGTCTTGATAATTTGAATGCAATGAGAACGGACCCTGTGACGAGAAGCCATCTCAGTATACATCTGCTCAACAGCACCATTCAGAGTGGTATCACGGTACTCCTTGTACATGTTATGATACCCAGTTCTGCTTTGGTATCGCAACCAAATGCCGTAGTTCTTGATTGTTGTCGGGTTCTTCTCAAAAATCTACAAAAAAAGGAGAATAATTTTAGCACACAGTTCTCATAAAGCTAGCTCAAGAAGCAAAAAGAACATCCAAAGAGTAGGACAACGAACCCAGCTGATGATTTGAATAGTCCATTAAGATTTCCGATAATGAAAGAAAAACATATGAAATAGTCAAATATGCAATCAGTTCCTATAACCAATACACTTGAAGACATGTTTGGAACGCAATATTAGACAAGACTCAATAATATTAATGTATAAAAAGAAACTAAAATTTTGATCATTCTATCACCAAATAATATGTAGCATGTACGAAACAAAATGTAAAAGCTATACTCAATCACTAGTACTGTGCCTTTATTATGGCTAGCCTATAACCATTGCAACTTCGTCCACCAATGGGCAAAACAATGTCCTATAGTGTTTGCAGCAACAAAAACATTGTGGAAAGGGTTATCGCATAATATATTCTAATTTCAGTCATCTCAGAGTACATCCCAACTCCTTAGATAGGAACTCCCATTGTACCCAATCTACATGGTGCATTTTTCTCAAGGCAAGACAATCACTAAAGCATTAGACAATAGAATTACAGTTCACCTAATAACAAAGAGAATTTACAGGCAAAGGACTTAAGAAATCGAGTTCATAACAATCGTCATTCATATGCTTGTTAAATTTCCATAAAATTATTTTATATACTTTTCACAATCCCATATTCTTATGGAGGCAATTATTAACAAAATCCACAATATTAACAGCAATAGCATTCATTTTATGAAATAACCTTTAGCTCTCATTTGAACACGGACCAAAAAAAGGAAGCACAAAAATACACACTGTATGAAGATGGGTAACATTACCAACTGCAAGTGCATTCATATTCCCTCAACTTTGCAAATTAAAGATTAAAGGCATACAACATACACCATATAAATTCTGTAAAAAAAATGATTATATTTGAAACTTCAATAATGTGATTGACTACCGTGTTTTAGCATACGTGTTTCACAGAATCATATCAAAATACTGACTGATTATATAAAATCGACAACATACCTCATTGATAGCAAGCATCTGACCATTACTCTTCTTTACCTTCTTAAGCTTCCTCAGAAAATACCTTCATAAGCATTAGCAGATCTCAATCCCTATACTTCAATATATTGCATAACTACGCACACAAACACAAAACACACGCGGAGGATCCTACCAGAACTTAGATTTAGCGCGGACTTCATTGGTGGCCCAGAGCTTCATACGATAGATCTTCGGATGCTCCTCCGTCTCCGTCGGCAGAGCTCTCCCCACCACCTGGTACTGATGAATCTGCACCATGTACAATACATAACAGCCTATTAATCAACATTTGAAAACCCCAATTCATCGATCAAACATACAAACTCATACATATACATAGATTTTAAATAATAAGGAGATAAGTAGGTGTAATTACCCTGTATGTCACCATCTCTCTCTCTCTGAAGGGTATGTGGGCGGGTTAGGGCTTTGTGATTACATGCAAAGAGGCGGTATCGGAAACCCTAATTGGCTTTAGAGGGCTGTTCGGTTATTCGGGATAGTGTATTCCAGAGCGGGGTGGGTTTAACCCGGCCCGGTTTTGTCTTGTGTCTATTACTCTTATTTATTATGTGTTTAATTTTTTAATTAGTTACTAATTAGTATGCAAAAGAATTCAACTATAAATTATTATTTTTTAATATATTTTTATACTATTGTCAAATTCACTCGACACATTCTAACAAACACGTGATCGATGCAATCATATTGATTTATTTATTTATTTATTTTTTCTTTTGGTGGAAACAAATTTTGTGAACGGTGAAGTTACTGAAAAATTTTAGTCTCTCTTCAGACTGGGAAAGTCAAGGTGTCACACAGTGAGAATGCTTAGCTTAGTGGTGGCAATGAGTCAAGTCGAACCGGCTCGGCCCATACCTCACGAGCTCGGCTCGTGCTCGCACTAGCTCGTGACCCAACGAGCCGAGCTTAAGCTCGACTCGTGGGTGCCCGAGCTAGCCCAAAACGAACCGAGCTTCGGCTCAAATTATTTTTTATTTTTTTTTATATTACTAAACCTAATATTCAGCATTTATAATTTTCTTTTTCTTTTTATAAATTATGCGAGCCACGAGCCAAGCGGCTTGTCAATTTAACGAGCCGAGTAGGCTCGGCTCGTCTACCGAGCCCCTGCTCGACTCGTACTCGAGCTCGTTTTTTGACGAGCCGAGCTGCTCGGCTTGATTGCCACTACTAGTTTAGCTCCCCATTCGGCACGGTAAGCACGCTAACAGCTTGGAACAATGCCTANAGAGAATGAGGTGAGGGCATCCTCGAGGCGTTGAACCTCGGGGGCCAAACCTGCGATCCGTGAAAGTTGGTATCAGAGCGGGACCGCTCGAGCATGCGGCATTAGTATGGGACAATGTCGTGTGTTCTTGCGGGAAAAAAATTTTTGGGCCACGGATCGTGTCGACAAGTTGGCAGGAATACGAAGAAGGAAGCTGTGGGAAAGACGGATGGAAAGAGCAATGTTGCGCAATTACCAAGGTGCTTTTCAAGGAGTTTTCGAGGAGCACATCGTGCAGGGCACAATTCGACATGCGTTGAGGCGCTGCGTTTTGGAGACCGTTCATCCGAGGAACTAATGCTCAGAGGGGCGGAGGGTGAAGGTTGGTGTCGGAGACGGTAAGTACGAGGTACTGCAGGTTTGGAGGCCTGTCCATATAGAGTGATGCCGTTGTTATCCTTGCAACGAGAAGGATGTGTGTGAATACGAAACTCACTTGTCGCTACGAGGACGTAAGCGAATTCAAATGGAGGAGAATGTCACGCAGTAAGAATGCTTAGCTCCCCATTCGGCACGGCAAGCACGCTAACAACTAGGCATGAGGCTTATCTTACCATTGGTGCACTAATTATATATGATCATATACATGTATTCTCCCTTAACATCCTATTCATAGCATGCATGTATGTCAGTTCTTCGGGCTTGCCGGTCAAAGAATGAGGTGAGGGTAGTCTCGAGGCGATGAACCTCGAGAGCCAAACCTGCGATCCGTGAAACAAGGCCTCGTGATTTTGTGACATTGATTTGATCTGGTTGGACATAAATGTGGTCTCTCCATTGCATGCATTTCAAGTTTCAATCGTGTTGCAATTACACTAGGTACTATTTACACCAACCAATTCAAGAAAATTAAAGTGTTCACATAAGTTTTTTTATTAACTTTTTAGAAAGAATAATATTGAATCCCACGAAATATGTTGTTCATAAATGGAAAATTCCAAATGTATGATTAAAATTAATGTTTAAGAACAGTATTGAAAAAAAAATGTTCGATACTTTATCCCACTAGAGCAAGTGTAATAAAATAGGCCAGGAAGAGTGACCTTCCGTGTGAAATTTCAAAAGAGAAAATTTCACAACATAAAAAATCGATGCTTTAACCTCAAATTATACAGAGTTTTACGAGTAACATTGAAAAAACAACACTCACTGGTGATCAAAGCTATATCGTAGACATGTAAAACGTTAGGTGTTTCAAAAAAATGTTGACACCCTAAAAATGCAGCCCAAGATTAAAGGTCCAAGGTATGAAACTCAATTGGAAAGTCCAAGATAAAGGTATAGGTAAAATCATTGATGAACATATTAGAAGTCCAAGAACCAGGAGGTATCATCGCCCAACTTGCAAAACGCCAAGAGGTTGAACGAATGAAAGGCCATGTGATCGCTCAGAGCGATAGTCCTATTATCACCCAAACCTTCAAGTCACCCAGGGTTGGGCAAATCTAAGGCGTTGTGGTCATCTAACCTAACAGTTATGGAAGCGATTATTAGACAAATTCGACATATCCCACGATTCAAGGATGGACAGTTAAAAGACAAGAGTAATGACACGGTTATGAAAGAACTTCTTCCCAACAAGTCGGTCATCATGACGAAGGTGCATAAGTTACTAAGTAATTGAGCAGTTCCGAGCAGTTTATCACTCAGAGGTCACTAAGGGACTATAAAAGGAAATAAAGACATAGAAGAAAAGGACTCCGAATCAAAAACTCTCAACATAGAATATGTAATTTCAATTTCTTAGTTTAACTTTAAAATTCTTCTTTCAGTACTCGTGTATTTGTGCCCGTTGGAGGCATTTTGTCTATTTTCACTTGTAAATCTTCGCCAATAAATACACCCCTTTTTGGAACTGTCTCAAGAAATCTGTTACTTACACAATCGTCTGATCGCTTTTAATTGTTAGCGAACAAAAAACGCGCGAAACAGATATCTATCTTATGAAGACCCATTAATGGGTTCTGTAAAGGCAAGAATCATAGCAGTAAATTGGTATTGTCAAATACATGTTGCCTTACAACCCACAACAGGTGTAAAACTCTATCCAAACGAATAGCTCAGTTTCTGTTGTAAAAACTGTTATACAAATTTCAACAATCTGTTGGCTGTGATGATCAAGAATCTGAATGCAAAATTCCATCCATGAATGTCTGTAAAACCAATGAAGGATTGCTGAAGAAACCAGGAATTACGTCACGTTTGAACTTCTCAGCTCATGCCAGTGCATCGGCGAAAAGTATATATAATTTACTTTAATTCAATCTGAGCTGGCCAACAGTGGATGTGAAAAGTCTGCATTCTTTAGCTCAAAATTGTTTATCTTGGTGAAAGCCTCAATACTTTCTACTACTGCTGCGGATAGGAATGGGGTGAGCTTCCGTGTTAAATACATACTCATCCAACGGAATAACATTCGCGTCTCCAAACAGTAAATACAAATATTTTAGAGTTTCGCCCAAGAAAAAGGTCTCCATCTTGTCTCTCCGTTGTGGAGGAAGTGTTGTAACATCGTCCAGTGAACTGTAACCTCCAGAATCAACCTTTGTGAACTTCTCAAACGCCTCAAAGATTTCCCAACCCCACTTGCGATATCTACAGGTAATTGCAAGAGTTGAAACAGTTGAAAAGCCTTGAGAATAAAATGGTGAAATCTTACAGAAGACATAGCTTTCAGTTCAATGGTAATGTTCCGGTTTTATAAGAAACGAGATGGGGACTTCAATATTCTTCTTTAAGGTAATGAACTAAGTTTAATGGTAGAGAAGTTCAATATATATCAAAAGTATTAGCAAAATATCTTACAGCTAACTCTAGGAAATACTCAAGGGAGGGACGGTTAACCTAAATGATAAAATATACTAGGACGTACTTTGGATCTTCTGTGATTCGGAACAAGATGAACAATGATTCAACAGTTTCAGGACGCAAAAGATTGTGACGATCAGCAGGTTTTATAATTATGTCTTTAGCATATTTAGAATCCTTGTTTCCACCACCAGGACCACTCTCACTTTCTCCCTGTTAAGAGTAAAATCAAATAATTTAGGCAAGAAACTATTATATTAGCATAAGAATAGACGAATAACTAAGACGATGATTCATGATACGTCCAGCACTCTTTTCTCATACTAAATGCTTATCTATTTGATCTTTAAAGTCGTGTACAAATGTGTCAAACTTTATTGCATCATCAGAATTTTACTATCCATTGGCATGCACAACTCAATGACAAAAATCTCACCTCCACGTTGAAATACACTATTTCTGGAGCAAGACCAGTAGAAGTTACTGAATAAATCTCAACGCATGTCTTAGCCAGATCTTCTGCAAGCTTCAAATTTTCTAGATCTTCAAATGAGAGCAAGTTTTCTTTCATAGCCTTCTCCTTTGTAATGCCCTTTGTTGCACCAAGAGCAAGAGTCCCAGGTAGAAAACAGACCTGCATAGGAGAGTCACATAACAAACAAAAGTAAAACCCCAGATATTGCAAGCATGAAACGTGTCCTCCTCTTTTGGCATAAGTGGGAGTGAAGTAGGAAATGAACCCATTTTTTTTTTTATTCAAAAGCATCAATAACTAAACAAATCTATGGAAACATTGTGCTTTGATTTCTAGTAGTCAGAAAGATGCAAGTCTAGTTCATGACACCAAAGAACTATGGAAAAAAATGAAACAAAGAAATTACAACATACCAGGTGATCCATTTTGGGACTGAAAGAACCTTGAGGCCCATAAGGCAATTCTCCAACAAAAATCAATCCGTTGGGCACAGATTTCCTTACAAGAAGGTGCTTCACTCCTTTAATTGATTCCTCATACATATTGTGCAAATATGTCCAATTACTTCCTTGATTCTGAAGCCAGACTTTAATGAGGTACTCGTAATAGCTGTCACCACGAGATCCAAGTCTAATGTTCTCTCCACTAAACCCACCAGAGTCAGGGCTGCAATCACGACAAGTAGAATAACTTTTATGTCCTTTTTTGTGCACTTGTGAATGAATTCCCAGGAGCAGCGATGATGAAGATATAAAAGTAAAATGAAGGGGTATTAAAACATGCTCTGATATGATAGTAGAAACTTTTCAGTAGATATGAGGGGGACAGATAGAAATGAAATGTCAAAAAGGAATTCTAGTAATCAACCCAAATTTATTTGAAAAGGGCTTTCTACATTTGCATCTGTGTTTCTCCTTGACCTTCCTTTCCCCTCAACCCAAACCAAACACCGGCAAGATCAATACAGAGGAACCACTGCTAGTGTTGCAAAATTTATACTCCTTAGTCTTATGAAGCTTGCCTCCACATATAGTTTCTCTAGTTTGTGAATCATTTTTTCACAATTCAAAAAGTTTCAACAGTCCAAATAAATGCTTGCTAACATTACTAGATGCAAGAACCAGCAGACAGGCTGAAGGCATAATAACAGAAATTTTCAATGCATGCTATTTCAAAAGAAATGATGGAAAGCCTAATCGTTCAAGGTAATTTTATGAGCATAGTTGTTGGAAGGATGAAAAAGAAATATTTGTCCTTACCTTATGTATATAGGCACCAGTCCCTCCACCTTTGGTAGGGTCTTCAAGTGTTCCAAGACCTTCATAGATTCCACACTATACTTTGGATCACCAGTTAGAGAACTGAGATAATTGAACTCAAGCTGTAGAGTAGAAACTTCAGAAGTGCTACTCAGGCCATCAGGAGCAGGATGGGCAGAGCGGTCGTGTAGAACCACATCACTGAAGGGAATGGCAGAAGGACTTGATGTAAAAGCAATTAGCAGATGATCGGCCAATTTCCTTGCATTTTCCAGGTAGACTACTGGATTGGTTCCATTTTGTGAAGCATTACTACCTTTTCCACCGCCACTTAAATGATAAGCACTCAACAGTCCCCCCACAACACGTATGGTAGTTTCAAACAAATTTACTTGACCTTTTCCATCAATCCTCTCGGGAAGATTTTTTTCAATCCATGAGCCAGCTTCATTAACAACTTCTTCAGCTCCCATTATCATGGCAGTGTCAAGAGCATCAATAATGGTGGCTCCTAGACCCCCTAACCCGTCAACTCCTCTCTGACTCAGTGGCATAAGTTCATCATAACCCATTGCATAGTTTTTATAGCCAGACCACGCATGGATAAATGCCTCTTTCACCCTTTGTTGCCTGGCCTTCCAGTCGGATCCCACATTTAAATTGCCTAAGTTATGAATCGATCTATTCCTACTAGTGATTTCATCTGGTGTTAACATTGGAGGAAGCCTTGGCGGCTTTCTCCAAAGTCTTCCTAATCTACCGCTTCCATTTGCAATTAGATTTTCCCCTTCCTGATCCCCGACATTTTTAGCTGTGCTATCAGTAGAAGGATGAATAGAACTCATTCGGGTCAGCATGAGAAACGCTAAACCACAAATCATTAGTAACATGAGAAACTTTCCCGTGCTACATTTTACACATTCACGTTTGAGATTACTAGTTAACATATTCTGAGAAATGATCTGGAGAAATGAAAAAGAAATATCAGGTGAAACTAATTTATTAAAATACAGCATCAGAAGTGACAAATAGAATAACTGTGAGAAACATCATCAAATACTTGCTTCTTAGACTACTTATACTTATGGTACTATAAGTGTGTGCACCACATTTATACTGTCAATTTCTCTATTCAGTATATGCATAAATTTAAAATTCTGAGCCCCAAAAGTCATTTAAAAGCACCTAATTTTTTTTGTTATCTTTAGATCTAAGGAGACATGTCTACGTCTCCAATTGAGTTGAAATTTGATGAACATTGTTACTGAAATCATATATTTTGTAAATTAATTTGTGTTACAGCAATATTTTGCACCATGACTGCGAGTCTTGGATTACACAGATACAGTGAATCGCTTTCTACTCGATCCAAATAAACACGGAGTAACCAGATCAAATGCTCGACGCAAAGAATTTAAACGACAACAAATCAATAAGAGATCAGACAAACTGAATACACAAAGGAAAGTGCAAACTATGAGATCTAAAAATTTCAATTAAGGACCTTGAAGAAGGATCGCTGGCGAAACTTAGCGTTATCGTAGTGTACATCTTTCATTGAATAGGGTAACGATTTCGACATGCTCTCTTGAATCCAATTTCAGCTATTGAAATCCGAAATTAAATTATACGGTATCTGTGTGCCTTGTTGTTGTAATTGGGTGATTGTGCGAAATGTAGGGAGAGAATTTGATTACTCCTAGAGGAATCTATTTGGAATTGCGAGAATTCAGAGAAAACGGATATTTTGATTTGTGTTCAGAACCAGAAGGCGTGCCCCTCAGTGGCAAGGGAGTTGACTAAAAAGTAAGATTGGTGGTCACTATACTTTTAAGAGACTTTTAAGTAATACTATTCATTCTCATTAGATTATAAATATAATCTACAAGGTGTTAATGTGACATTAAATAATACGTTATTTAATTTCACCTTTCATTTAACCTATCATTTAGAATCACTTAAACTGTGTTTGTAACCTCAGTGAGGATAAATAACATTACTCGTACTTTTATATGCTATTGAGCAGTCATTGAAACGTTACGTCCATTCGTCACTCACCAGGATCCCGTTTGAATGGTAGCTGATGTGGCACGACGGCACCCTATTTGGCACCAAACGGCTTCTTTTCATTTGCCATGTTAGATCTTGTTATTTGAAAAATAAAAATGCTAAATGTATAGTGTACATTTAGTTTCACAGTCCTCTCACATAGGGAGTGGTGCCCGCAATTTTTAAAATGGCGGCCCCACCTCCTATGTGAAAAGGCTGTCAAAATGAATGTAAATCAAGTGTGTACATCTAGCAAATTTGTTTGGAAAAATGCTTTCATTCACCTTCAAAATCAAAATTCGACGAACTTGAAAGACGAATCCCCAATTCAAATCATGACTAGTATGGTTAAACTAAAATTATGAACTAAGTGCAAAAGTGACGGTCGAATGCAAAAGTTGAAGAAATTAATGTATGAAAAAAGAGTACTAGGATCCCGAATCACCAAGCAATATTCACTTTTAATCCATATTTTACAATTTGATTACACGATGAATTGGTTGAAGAATCAATAATTCTAACTTATCCAACAATCTCTTTCGAGTAGAATTGAACATATTCTCGCATACTATTTGACTATATTTTTATGACAAATGCAATATACANGATCCCGAATCACCAAGCAATATTCACTTTTAATCCATATTTTACAATTTGATTACACGATGAATTGGTTGAAGAATCAATAATTCTAACTTATCCAACAATCTCTTTCGAGTAGAATTGAACATATTCTCGCATACTATTTGACTATATTTTTATGACAAATGCAATATACAAGAATGCATGACATTTTGTAAAAACTTAGAGATTCACATAACGCATATCGGTATATTTCTATCAAACGTGTTTGAATATCAAATTGGAAAATAAAGAATTAAAAGTTCACATTATGAGGTTCATCGTTCACCTAGTACAATAAAATCTAGCCTAGTATGGCAAAACTAAGAAAATACAAGAAAAGTGTAGGAGAGGACATCACCCAATCAATTCTTGAAGT
>CAIGRO010245792.1:0-10055 GCA_903798355.1 Fraxinus baroniana
GAGATACCTAACATCCATATATTTCGCCCTCTGTTTATAATATCCCCCCGTCATTTAGAGCATGTTTAGCTAAGCTTTAAAATAAAATAAAATAAATAAATAAATAAACGTTTTTTTCTAAACATGGATGTGATAACTTTTTTTCTCACTCTCCAAGTAAAAAAATTCATATTTTAAGCGTAGCTAAACATGCTCTTCATCCCCAAAAAAATGCAATGTGCAAATCTTGTTAGTTTCCGGCCAGCTAGGGCAGGCGAAAGGGCAATGGAGGCCTTGTAAAGATGGCATTTAAGAATGGAAGTTAGGGAAATAATTTGAAGTGGTTCTAGCCATAAGAATATTAAAATTCTAATGGCTTTTCAATTTCTACTAAGAAAAAATGTGCAACTAAACAGTGTGACAGTATGATCATTAAAATAAGAACCCTTGTCCCTTCCTACGCAACAAGATAAACCCAAGAGGTAAAGAAGAACTGTCTTGCAAGACTCACCAAGAATAGAACTGATAGTGCAGGGATCGAGCACATACAATTCCAATGAAGTTCCCAACAAACATAGTCGTCGCAATGTCTGAATCAAGTAAACCAATGTTTGACATGCAAATATATAACCATGAAAAGAGATTAGAAGATTTAACCCTGCAAGGAGGAATCCATTACTTACGCTCCATTCTGATAAATCGGAAATTCGAGTCATGACTGTTGAACTGTTTAAGCGGAAAAGTTCTAAGCTTCATTTGAATGATTCTAGAATGCAAGAGAGAGAACAGCCCTCCTTCGTGCCTGCATAAGTTGGACAAATAAGAAAAGATAGAATAAAATCAAATGATGACTTAAAGAAAACACCAGGGACCTATCGACAAAAGAAACTTAGAATTGAAGTTGTATAAACAATTAGAACAATATATATTGCCAAGCTCGCGTCATAGATAACTAGCAACAGTTCATATACTACTCACCGGCACCATCTATAATGGGCAAAAACTGTAAGCAGACTAAGATGAGCCGCCAATAAGAAAAGCGCAAATCCTCTTGATACAAAAACTGGTTCTGGAACAAATTTAAAATTAACAGACCTGTAATCACAATCAAATGTATTTCTTCGTCAACCTTAATTGTATTAGGACGATCAACGTAAGTTGAAAAATGCATTCTCAACATAAAAGAGCTATATATAAAAATTTAAAAGTAACACATATAACTGAAAACCAGAAGTCCATTCAAAATGTAACAATCCAACGGAACACATATCAGATCTTCATATTTTATTCCTCCAAACATCACTCTTTAGGAGCGGAGAATGGGAAGTCGGTTCTTCTATAAACGAAAATTCTAGGTGTAGGGAAAGGATAAACAAACACAGTTCTTCCTAATTCATGCAGTCCTCTAAAAGAGTTTTTTTATAACCACCTGGCTCACGATGCTACAGAAAATTAGAGGCCTGCTTAGATGTTCAGAACAAGTGAAAATGTGTGTATTCCAGCACAAGTCCTTGATTGGATATTGTAGGCGGATAGATTCTGTTACTAGGCATGTCAAATCTTGAAACAACTTGTTCTCAATCTCTTTAATACTAAATGTTACGTTTTAAGTTGTGTTGGCAATTTTTTAGACAAAAACATTATTATAAAAGAGTTTTAAAAGTCAAAGAATCTTTTGGGGTGATGTATAGATGAACTAGGAGTCTTTGGGTTCGAGTATAGAATATGGAGAAAGAGTCGCCGAAATTATATTGATACTTAAGCGTCCAAAACAAAAACATTGTCGTTCAATTGTCGCTCGAGCGACGATATTTTTGGATAAACCTTAGTTCGCGATTTTCAAAAATTCTATCTATCCTATACTACCCAAATACTTATTACAAATACCAAATGCCCATTACCTTTTTTTGGTGGTTGATCATTATTTTTTTCCTTTCATAACATCCTTTAGAGATCAACTAACTATTCTATATCTTGAGATCAATCAACCACAAGTTAGGAAAAACATCAAAATCATATAATTCAAAACACCAACTTCCTAAATATACTCAAAAAGGTAGTTTTTCAATAATTTTCAGAGGTTGCTGAAAATCGAGGGAGGTTGGACCAGAAGCACATGAAGAGGACAAGAACATGTTTTTGGTGATCTATAGGAGATAGACAATTTCAGAAGATCGGGAGGAGGGGTGAGTGAAGCACATTCCGGATTGCAGGAATTAGATCAGCGAATCTAGTAGGTTTTCTAGGCTAGATCATACTGTAAATTCTTATTGTCTAAAATGAAAATTACTGACTTGGTCCCAGAGTTTTTAATTTTGCGAAGGGTTTTTTCCAACAACAAATCTTATATTATTTAGTGCATTATTTATTGATTGTGGCATTCAAACCATATGATAAATTGACGTGATTGATTAACTATCTAGAAACAATTAAAAAGTGACTTGTTGCTTTTAATTATATAATTCCGCACGTTGGGTATTTTGGTAATTTAAAACTTTCAAGTGGTATTAGAGCCCAAATTCGATTACTGACCCTAGTTTTCTAAATGAGTAGTTAATCATTATCTGTCCCGTCATATTTTGATGGCAGTAACTACGCCTATTGAAAAATTAGAATGAGTGCCTTTCTGAAATTGATGGATAAGCGTAGTAAATGGTTGGATTGCCCCTTCTAGCACCGTTAATGATGTTTTCACCTTCACTCCTATAGCTAATTGGTCGAAGACTAATTTTGATATGTAATTGGAATGGTAAGGCTTTACATTTTATTTATAGTCGTCACTGAAAGAATTTATGTGTGTATCTATGTCTGAGGTTGCTAAAGAGGTTTGAATATTTTACGGACCACATATGAGAAAACTCATGAAGGATGATGAGACATTCGATGACTTCTATGCTATCTTGAATAAGGTACTTAATTCTAGTTTCAACTAGGTGAGAGAATTCCTTAGCATAAGATTGTCAGAAAAATCATTAAATCCTTACCTGAGAGATTTAGGCCTAAAATCACGGCTGCAAAGGATAGTAAGAATATAGGTGCTATTAAGGTTGTAAAAGTCAACGAGTCTTTTAGGGTGATGTATAGATGAACTAGGAGTCTCTAGGCTCGAGTATGGAATATGGAGAAAGAGTCGCCGGAATTATGCTAGTTTGCCGCCAAGCTAATGCTTCCAAAACAAAAATAGTCACCCAACTATCGCTCGCCTATCGCAGCTTAGCGCTCGAACGACGGTGTTTTTCGAGAAACCCTAGGTCGCGAAATTCAAGAGTTAACATATCCTATACTACTCAAATACTTCATATAATAAATACTCAATGCCCATTACGTTTTTGTGGATAATTGGTCATTATTTTCTACCTTCATAACATCCTTTGGAGATCAATTAACAATTCTACATCTTGAGATCAATCAACCACAAGTTGGGAAAAACATCAAAATCATATAATCCGAGACACACACTTCCTAAATATACAAGAATGTACTTTCTCAATAGCTTTCAGAGGTTGCTGAAAATTGAGAGAGATTCGACTAGAAGTACAGAAAGAGTACAAGAACAATGTGTTCTTGGTGATCCATAAGAGAGAGACAATTCCAGAAGATCGGAAGCATGTGTAAATACTAAATAAAGTACGTTCCAGCGGATTTTTGAAATTGCAGGAATTAGATCAGCGAGTCTAGTGTGTTTTCTAGGCTGGATTATACTGTAAGTTCTTATTGTCTATAGTGGAAATTACTGACTTGGTTTCAGAGTTTTTAATCCAGTGAAAAATTTCCTCGTGTTATTTACTGCATTATTTATTGATTGTGGCATTCAAGCCATAGGATAAATTGATGTGATTGATTAACTATTTAGAAATAATTAAAAAGTGACTTGTTGATTTTAATTGTATAATTCCACACTCTGGGTCTAAATATTCGATAATTTAAAACTTTTACCTTAAAATGTAAACATTATAAAAGTCAACAATAAAATGAAAGCAAAACCAGCATTGACAATTAATTCAGAAGTATAAGCATGCACCGGTATTTTCCAATTCCGAATATATAAGCCAATATGACCCTTCACTGGCACTGTCTTTCAATAGACAGCTATAGTTTTGATCCAATATGTCAAACAATCTTAAGAGGAATTGCAATCACGATTACAAGACACGGCACGATCACAAAACTAATAAGACTCCTACTACTTGCAAATGTAGCCTAGATTCCATCTAATATTACAAGATATGGACTTTTAGAAAAAAAATCAAGAGGTTAAGTCGGATGACCACTAGCCAATCAATCAAGTGTAAAATCATTGAATGCGTAAAGTTTGACATATCCAGCAAATTCAAAGGGTCAATGGAAGTACCAAAAGTGAATGAAGACACGACCAAGATCGAATGCTTTTGATATATATGCAATTGGATACGACAACAAGAATGGTAGCCCTAAGACGATCTGCAGAACCATTCACGGCGGATAGATGAAGATTTCAATTAGATACTGCCTCCATCTCAAAAATATTTCAATTGTTTGTTACTCACCTGACAATGTAACAATAATGGAAATATAAATGGGTTGTCTTAAACTAATAGATATGCATGATAAAAGGCAACAAGTAAATATTTATTTGCAATTAGTAATAACTTTATGCAAAATGGCATTGTTAGATACAATAAAACACCTGTCTAGTAGTTATGCAATATGTCGACATTGTCAAGCTATCAAGCAGAATTGAAAAATAAGCACCTGCACTAGTGCTGCACCTGCTAAAGCAGATATCACCCCAACAATATCCATAGCCTGCATTTCAAAATTTTCCAGCAAACAAACAGAGATTGGTTAAAATGTAAATACAGATCCACACTTTTGAAGTGTGAACAATCAATATCAGTATACCTTCAGCATGAGGAGTAATAAGGATGGAGCATATAGGAGCACATTCATCTTTACTGAGACCGCTCCACTGTGCTAACAAGGCAAATGACTACAACACGTTTAGTTTCAATAATGTGACACCAATAAGAAACCATAAAATAAATCCATCCACTGAATAAGAAATTGAAACACGGTAAACAGTACCTGAAAATAAGTAAACCTAGATGCCACTTTTGATAAAGAAATGAGATTAGTGCAGCATGGAAGAGAGTTGTTGCAAAACAGTCATTGAACAAGCGAAGCACGAAAATTGAGTGGACTCTTTTAGACAGAGAAAGCAAGGAAAGAGCCCACCATGGGAGCTGCAATGCAGTTTAATTGGCATTAGCTACCAAAGAATAAAAGTGAACAGAGCTTGAATGTCTGAACTTATAAAACTATCTAACAAAGGGAATCAAAAGATGAAATGGTCAATATTAATTAAAACAGTTCAAGCAGCTTCCTTCAAACAACGCAAAAATAACACATCATAAATCGAGAAGAAAGTTTCATACCACGTCAGTCTTCAAATAGATGAATAAGACCATTCCAAGATTCACGATGTAGAGAAAGCCAAACAAAATCTGCAATGATGGAAGAACATGAGTCACCACTCATATTATACAAATGAATGCATGAAGACAGCCTGTAGTACAGTTGAAGAGGGAAGGAATTGACTCCAATGGAAATGTGATAATTCAATATTTTTACGGCCTTTTTACTTTTTAAAAAATAATGACCAAACCATGGAACAGAAAGGGCAAAGGTGGGGAGATCTGACCATGTATATATGGTGCACTAAATTAAGTTGCACTGATACCAGACAACATCAACAAGATATCCAAGATGTTCAGAGCAATTGATAAGTACTTGAAAAGATGGTTGATTGGGATCTGATTATAGAAGACAAATGGATCCTTGTAGAGATTTCTTTCTCACACTTAATTGGTCAAGGATACTAATATAAGGAGGGAAAATCTAGACCATCAATATTTGGTTATTCTTCGAAATACATCCAGAAACAGAAAATTTACTCAGCCAGCTGCATGGATTCAAATAAAGGAGGAGACACGGCAAAACCAATGTTTAAAAAGGCTTAATCGGGTACTATGGCATTTTTGTCGCTGTGATGTGAGGGATAAGCCTCAATATAAAATAATAAAAGAATTCAATACAAAAATATAGTTGCAATATACCATAACCCTTTTAAAAATATTCATAATAAAATTAATTAACAAAACTAAAGGTCTAAATTGCAAACAAATATAAAATAGATCGAGAAAATTGAAAATAATAAGTTTTCAAATCAGTAATCACCTAAAAAATTTATAATATACTATTAAAAGTGGAGGCAAGTAAAAAATTTCTTATATCATCACTACTAATATATCCTTTTAAGGGAATCATTTACACCATTGCCATCATCCTCATTACAAGTTACTTTTCATTTTTTTGTCATCATCCCACAATTGCAATGGTGTATTCTCCTTTCCTTTTTCCTTCCGTTTATGTAGGAAAAAAATAAAAGAACCACCTGCAAATCATTTTAGGTTATAAGGAAATAGCATAAATGTTTGAAAAATACAAGGCAAACTTTGGAACGCCTTCGTTGGCTTGGGGCTCAGGTTTTGAGGCATAAGCCTCACAAATGGCATGAGGTAGGATTCGAGGCGTAAGCCTCAAACAGTTTTTTAAAACTATGGAGCTAACCAGTACTTCTATGGGAAAAAGCAATATTTATGACATTGCAGAAGATATGTCTAGCCTTTATGACATTTAATTGTGTAATTGTCACAAGTTAGATTTGCAACACTAAATGTTCTCTCTAGGAGGACTGACTGACCAAAGGAATTGCTAATGAGAGTCAATATGCAAAATTCACATTCAAATTAAGAGCTATTGTGCTAAAGGCTAAGCTAGCAAACTCCATCCAAATCCCACTTATCAATTACCAATTTACAGTCTCTCCCAGTTACTCCACNAGGACTGACTGACCAAAGGAATTGCTAATGAGAGTCAATATGCAAAATTCACATTCAAATTAAGAGCTATTGTGCTAAAGGCTAAGCTAGCAAACTCCATCCAAATCCCACTTATCAATTACCAATTTACAGTCTCTCCCAGTTACTCCACATCTTTAATCCATTCAAGATCTCCATTCATATACATGAATATAAACAAATTTGCCAAAATCTAACACTGTTCTGTAAATTAAATACTGACCAGCCGAATCACAAATTCAAAACCAGAAAACTTATGGGTGAGAATTTTCTAAACAAATTTGAGGCCACAACTCCATGTCTCCAAAACATTGTATGAGAATAGCATCCAATTTCATGTATTAACTAATGAATTTTTCGATAGGTGAAAATATTGATTAGTTTTAGCAGAAATGTTCCTGTTAATTTTTTTTGTCCATGTTCATCAAGAAACTAAAATGGAATAACAAACAGAATATCGAAAAGAAAAAATTACCTGGGCAAGGTAGACCTGGCCACCAGTAACATACTGAAAGAAAGAATATACATAAAGAAACCCAGCTGGGTAAACGAGAGGCCCTGTATCACCTTTCAATTTGCTGTAATCCCTTTCTCCTCCCAGAAACCCACTGACCTTTAAAATTAATCTCAAGTATAATTTGAAGAAAAAAATTCACTTAAATCAGAATGCAGATTATAAAAATAATGAACTTTTACTCTCACCTGTGACATATATGCATCCCAATCAATTTTCGTGTCTGAAATTACACAAACCGAAAAATTAGAATAAAAAAAAGTAAAAAAATAATTCAAAAATATTGACGGCTTCGAATTTACAGGAAACGTAGGTGATGATGAGGGCAACAAGGACGGCATCCGCAAAGAGTAATGCTACGGAGAATAGAATTTTGGGTTTTCTGAGAAGTTTTTGAACGGTGGAATTTTGCTTCCGCATAGGCTTCTGCTTGGCGGCAGCGGATCGGGCGGCCATGGCTGGTTGCACTACCGGAGTAAACTGAACCTATACGGATCTTCGCCGGGTATGTTTTTCATTCAGAAACAGCGTGAAACGCAGCGTTTCGTGTCTGATGTTGACTGTTGAGACTATTTTAGCAAATATCACTTAACACCCTTGATTAATTTGTTGGGTTAATTACCCCAATAGTAACTGAACTTTGGTCAAAGTTTCCACCAGGTCACTGAACTTTAAAAACTACGTAGTTAGTCATTGAACTTTCAAAAAATCACCTCATTGATCACTGAACTTTAAAAATCACTGCATTGGTCACTAAACTTTACAAAACGTTTCCCAGATGGTCACTGAACCCAGTGACTATCTGGGAAACTTTTTGCAAAGTTCAATGACCCCGTAGAAATCTTTTGCGAAGTTCAGTGATCAATTGGGTGATTTTTAAAGTTCAGTGACCAATGAGGTGATTTTTTGAAAGTTCAGTGACTAACCACGTAGTTTTTAAAGTTCAGTGACTTGGTGGAAACTTTCGTAAAGTTCAGTGACTATTGAGGTAATTAACCCTAATTTGTTTCTCTTCCTAACTTTCATTTTGATTAGATTGGAGCATTTTTTTTTAGATAAAATATTTAATTTTTTCCTTTTTCTAAAAAATAATTGCAATTTTTCAACACGATATTATTTGTTATGAAGGTGAATTTTTATTATTTTTTTCTAAACATAATTGATTCAAGAATTTGACATTAAAACGTAAGTTTTCGGATCAATTTTATGAGTCTATTTTTTTATTTAACTATAATATTAAAATGGAAATATATTTTAATTTTTCTTTAATAAGTAGAATCAATTCTTGAACTTCCACCAAAAAAAAAAAAAACTTTATTTTTTATGGTTGTAATACACTTTCAAATATATAGCCCTTGTCTGGGAGCAATTAAAAAGTGGATTAAAATTGGTTTTCTGACCGTTGAAGCTCACAACGGTTCATTTTCCAGAATTGTGACAGTGACATTTGTGAGAGAAAGTCAAAACTAACAGCATGAAAATCAATTATGTGGAAATGGAGAATCCCTCCCAGACAAGGCCATAATCTGAGTCGGACATTTATATCAAAATCTTTTGCCCGTTTTGGTGGGAAAGCAATCCGTCTTGGTTGAGGGTTTATTCACTAACTTGCAGTATTAATCCAATGGATTTGGTCCGGTTCAATTCTACACATTTTACATGAATTCAAATAGTTACATACATAAAATTCTTATTTTTAAAAAAGTTGATTTTTTTTGAATTTTACAAAATGCGAACCAAGTCAGTTGGCTTCCATTCTGAAGTCAAGGTAGAGTGTAAAACGGAATGGTTGATGATGTCTTTGGAGTGGGCTTGATGGGAATCACCTATAGGACAATGTAATCCATCTTTTGTGATCGATGTAATAAATCTTCTAGAATTTCTATTTTTGGTTGAGAAGGAAAAAAATAGCATTAATGATCTAGCTTGGTCTAAAAATCAAGTTCGACTGGTATATAAATCGAATCGAATTGAAATACAAGAAATAAATCCATTTATTTAAAAGATTGAAAGTTTTAACACATTTGATATTGAACCCTCGAAAATCATCGTTCCATGTTTATTAGAATGACTGTTAATAGTCTAGTTCGATCGTGAGCTAGTGTCCATCGTTAATGGCATCGAGCTGCCACTTGGGTCGGTTGTTGGTATTACGACTTTATTTGAGGCAATGATAGAATGTTCTCAGATTTCTTAGGTCATGAACCTGATTGATGTTGATCTTGCTAAGCGTTATTTAGTATGGGCTTTGCTTTTGTCTATTGTAAATCTTAGCTCCTATTTTTCCTCAAATCTTAACCACGCGTTCTTTCAATAAAATAATTTTGTACTGGATCCGTAATGTGTTCGCACTTTTTAGTAAAAAATTCTTCAAAAATATTACTTTTTAGAAAATTCATTTTAAAAAAAAAAAATCTACACCAAATAGGCATTTAGGTTTGTGTATCGTTGAGGAATAAGTTTGAATAGTTGTATCATAATGAAGTCCTTCTGTGTAGGTGATGAGAGACGAGGTCGAGGAAGCAAAGCTAAAGCTTATCCACACAAAGAGAAGTTTTGAGGAGTAGCTCGCTCAAGCTTGTGCTCAGGCGGTGGAGGACTTTAAAAATTCCCCTGAGTTCGGGAAGCTGCAAGGGGACTATGGGGCTAGTTCGTACAATTGT
>CAIGRO010245824.1:0-24025 GCA_903798355.1 Fraxinus baroniana
ACATACAGGAAATAAAACTCTGGATGTCTGGTTAATTTTATATGCCAAGACATATTTCAAATACACCGAGGCTTACTAGAGAGAATGTCACAGTATGCTAACTTCATTTATCCAAAAAAAAACAAATGGTAGTTAGTTTGATGTATGTAAAGTAAAGCTGGAGTTCTGCTGGAGAAGCTCATCTATCTTATTGGAAATGATGTTTCTCTAGCTGGGAACAAAGGCGTGCCTTTTGTGAACATTTGTCAAATTCCCAGTCGCCATTCACCAGCCAGTTATTAGCACCCGCTACCATCGCTAATCATTAGAAGTTTCCAATATTCGGCTTCAATATCATCGGTTTTCCATATCTAATCAGCTTGTTTTTTTTTTTTTTTTGACGGTGGTCATTAGTGGAATAGTTGGGGATTAAAGCAATGATTATTTGGGGTTAGGATGAGTTCATAGTTTGCCCTTGATTTTTTCTCCTCTCTATTGCTTACTGATATCCCGTTTAAATCCTTTTTCTCCCAACTTTGCCTCCTCAAATTTATTAGGTATTTGGTAAATGTTTACTGTTACAGGTGGTTCTCTTATAGAGAATTAAAGCATGTAGGAAAATCCTTCTTTGATGAAAATTGAGTGTGTTTAAATTTGGTGAATTGGAGAGTTGTTGTTTGCGCTTGTTTATGTTTTCTTCTTTTTTATACTCATTTATAATAATTTTTTTCTATATTTAGTTATATGGTTTATGGATGCCTTCGATGATGCTGCTGAAAATTGTGAACTACGAAAAAGACGTCGCAGGGAGATTTATGATAAAGCAAAAGAATCTGGAAATTCACAACATAGGAAATCATACGCCAGATCACGAGGTGTGCATGATGCACGACGAGAATTGCATGCTTGAACACCATCAATTTCATCTACACATGATCGTCATCTAAGAAGAAAGACAATAGTAGAAGGTATTCGTAGAGAGTTTACTTCTGATGCTTCTTCAAGAAAATCATTTGATGTATTAAATCAATATCAAGTGCAGTAGCTAATAAAATGATGTTAGTTTATATTCTAAGTTGTCCTTCTAGCTTTTGTAGTGCACATAGAATAGTTAATCGATGTAGATAAATTTTGATGTAGTTAATCGATGTAGATAGCTTTAGTTATGGCTCTTCTAGATGCTTGTTTTTTTTTTCTTTTTTTAGTCTTTAAGATAGCCAATTTTTACCTTTTTTTTTTTTTTTGCCAATTTGTCAACGTGAAGAGCATGGTGGACCTATTCAGCTTGAACTTCAAGGTGACACTGATAATCTTCTACATGAGGATTGTTTTGAACCTCAAATAGGTAACTTTAGTAATTTCCAATTTTCATTTACCTGTCTTTGTTAGCATGCTATTGATCTCATAAGCTATTTTCATCACGTACAAGTCAACACTATTTGTATTTGTGAATATTAATGACATTTTCTTTTATTGTAGTTGCCAGCTGTAGTTATAGTTTATCTTCAAAACCTAGAGTTTTTACACAAGATGGAAATCGTCAGTCTGCCTATAAAGGGGGTCAGTGTGCCTATAAAGAGGACGAAGTTCAATCTAATGAAGGAATGCAAAATAATCAGCAACCTACAAGCTTTAACTTGCAAGACATTGGTACTGAAGCCCATGTGCTTGTACAACCAACAATTTGTTTATATTGTGGAGCAAAAAAATTCTGTCGAGAGAGTAAGGATTTTTGTTGTTCAGATGGTAAGGTCAAATTCCATATCCATAATGTCCTTGATGAATTATATGAGTTATTTACTTCAAATTCAGTCGAATCATTGAATTTCAAAAAAAATGTAAGAAGTCATAACAACCACTTTGCATTCACATCTTTTGGTGTCAAATGTGACAAAGATTTGTGTAAGATGTATAAAGGCATTTATACATTTAGAATTCAAGGACAAGTTTATCATTACATAAACCAATTGTTACCATCTGACAATAACCCCACTTATTTACAGTTATACTTCTATGATACTGAACATAGATGGCTTCAAAGAAGATTCAGAAAAAAACTGAAGGACTTGCAGAAGGACCCTCATGTATCCTACATTGCAGGTTTCTTTCTCATCCCTCAAATTTTATTTCCACATCAATTTCTCTGAGTTATAGCATATGTTATCCAGTAATCTCCTGATTCTTTCCGTGCTAATGGAAATTTGAAATTCATTTTTTGCCTTTAGAAGTTTAGAAGCTTGCTGTGTGTTTACTATGTTTGCACTTTATAGGTGATTATTTTAACCTTTAGGCAATATGGTTTGATTGATTTTAACTTTAGCTATTGAGATTAAAAACATTAGTCTTTCTCAATCTTTTCGCAAAATGTTACTTCAAACACCAAACTTAAAACGCTTTGTAATTGGGTATTGAAGTTGAATTTTTTCTTGGTGATTTGGATTCCATTTATTCTTTCTGTTTTTAGTTATTAGATTAATTAGGCTTAAGGAAGTTGTATTATATATGATATTGGACTCCATTTTTTCTCTGTTTTAATTAGGATACATAACATTATTACCTTTTTTGCATTTAGCTTAAGTAAAAAATCGTCCTTTTCTACTTCACAGATATTTTATTCAAAAAAATCTATTGCAATCATTCATTTTTTTTTTTCATGTTTTCCATCTATAGGATTATGTAGTAAATCATGCAAAAAGTACATCATATCCATACCTAACTAACTGTCATATCTTCTACAAAAAGAAAGTCAGAATACCCTATGAAAACGACGGACAGAAAGAATTTTACCTACTGTCTGTCTTGCTTTTTCAATCAACCAGCCGGATTTTTTGCTAGAAATAGCCACCAAGTAAATCATTACTTCTCAAAAGAAAACCTTTGCAATCCTTCCCTTCAACATTTATATATATATATATATATATATATAGAAGAGAAAAAACCAACCTTACAACACCCAAAACATAAAAACTAGAAGCTACACGAAGAGGCTTTTGATTTCTCTCATTAAAGACTTCATTTACTCTGTGGTAAGAATATATCCTAACAAAAAGCATGCATACCTTTTAGCTTATAAATTTTGCATTCTCTTTCTAATGTTTCTATTATTTTTCTTCCAGACTATGACAGAAAAATATACACTTATTCCAGAAATAAGTCCAAATCAGAAGAATTGGCAAGCCAAGGTGATAGTTGTCGAGAAATTGGCTCCAAAGCAAGCGAGAAATAGTAACGGTAGATATCAAAATCTGTTGCTAATGGATTTTGAGGTAAGTAGCTTGTGATAAATCAATATAGTCTGCCAATTTATTTTTTGTTGGAATCAATCCACAGCTAATATTTATACTAATTTTCAATTCCATTCTGACATAGGGAAATAAAGTTCACGCAACATTGTATGACGGAAATATAACTGCCTTTGAAGATCAGCTTCTATTGAGCAAAACATACATAGTTGCAAATGCTCTGGTGAAGGAGACTAAACCTGAATATAAAGCTTTAAATGGTGATGTACGGTGGACAATAACTGGAAAAACTCGAATTGAAGAAGTGAATGAGAATAACATGGAGTTGCTATTTTCAACATACACATTCACTCCATTCAATGAATTGGAAAAGTATATGGATTGCAACAACGACATCAGTAAGTTTCTTCCATTCTTTCTTTATTTTTTCATAACTATATCTTAGATTTCTTCTTCTTCTTCCATTCATTCATATCTTATCTTTTTTACCTCTGTTATCTATTAACTTTTATTGACATCTTCAGTTCTGTTATTATAATTAATATCTAGGCATCATTGCGGTTGCTATCGACATGCGGCCAAAAAGACTTATTCAAACACGATATGGCAACCAAACTTACGTGCAAGATGTCGTACTGATTGATAAAAGTTTCCATACAATCATTTTGACAATGTGGGATACTTATGTGGAAAAAGAATGCATTATCCTTACAGAGAAGATTGCTAAAAAATCTGTCATCTTAGGAAATCAGTTGAAAGTTTCATCTTTTAATGGTGATAACTTATAGACCTTTCTATCCAACCTTTTTTTTAATATGTGGATGTGGACATCTATACAAACAAGGATTAATATTAGTCTTTAATGCAGGCCTTACATTGTCAACTAAAATAAATAGCACCTTCTTCATAGATGCTACTTTTAACCAAGTTGCAGAGTTTCGAGCATGGTAAATATTTTACTGTAATTCATTTTAGCTTTGTCAACCTATACTTCTTTGTCCTTAGTAAATAGTTATTTTTTTTGTAATCAAACATCATGTTATGTAAGGGTGGAAGCACATACTGAAGAGCTAAATGAAATCACACTGGAAAAATCATGTTTTACACTAACACCAACAAAGTTGTCTCCTCCAGCTCGCAAGAAATTTACGCAGATACAAAATATAAAAGGCCGGTTATTGGGGGTGAGCTGTTTAAATTGTCAACTCACTATTTATTTCTCTCAAATTTCTGTTAACAATTAATGTTTCCTCAGCGGAGATACTTTTGGATCAAAGCAAAAGCAACCATTACAGCAGCAAAACAAACTTTTTGGTATATGTCTTGTAGCAACTACAATAGAGTCAGCCATGCAGATTTTGGCGAAACTTTCCAGTGCATTCACTGCAAATATCCTTCCTCAAAAGCTGTCCCTAGGTGATACTAATTGACCAGTGTTCTTTGATTTCAATCTTACTTCTTAAATAATAATGTAGTCAATTTCCACCATCACAGGGCAAATGCTAATTTACAATTAGAGGATGACAGTGGAATCTTAATAGCAAGTGCTATTGGCAGCCATGCAGAGACATTGTTGAAGTGTAATGCTGAGAGGTTGATGAATCATTCACAATTTAGTACGTACATATATCATGCATGCCTATATCACATTTATTCACTCATGAATAGTTACATAGTAATAATTATTTTCCAATGCTCAGGGAAGTGATGTAAACATTGTTGAAGTCATTCAAATGGATACTCAAGAACACATATTTTATGTCAAAGTCACACAACTGGAGCCAAACACTACTGAGTACAAGTATGAAATTGTATTTGTTCTGGATGCATCTTGTACTGTTATTGATGAAAAAGAAGAACCACTTGAGAAAGGCAGTAGTCTTCCATGCCTTGGAAAAGTAGAGAAGAATTCTGATAATCAGGACATATCACCACCATCGGCAAAAAGATCATTGTTCCATACTTCAACTGAACCAGAATTTACCAAGAAAAATACTGAGCCAAAAATAACTGCTTGCTGCTCAAAAAAGATCAAGTTGCAGAGAAAGGAAAACTCGATTGATGGAAACATCCTTCTATGTGTATGAAGAAATGCTACAACCTAAAAGATTGATGCTCTTTTGCTATCTCCATCTCATCGATAAGCTTTTGTTTTATTTTGTAGCAAAAACATCATGACTTGTTTTGATTTTGTGACTACTTTTGCATGGAAAAAACTCTTTCATGAAGGTACTAGATAATAGGAAGGATGTCTAATAAGCTGTGATAATACGGTAGCTTGTAAATCCTTGATGGAGTGTATGTTTTGTAATACTTTTGAATATATAAAACATCTTCCTTGGATTTTAAATATGTCATCTATATATCATGTATTAATTCCTACTAAATTTTAGGTTGTATGAATCAAAGATTTTATTGAATTGCTAAATATTATGATGCTTAATTTTATCAGGATGAATGAGTTAGTGATTAATTTCAATTTTATCTTTGAAATTGAAATTTAATTACATATTAATATAGCACTTTATCATTTAAAACCGATTTTCGATATTCATTTTTAATAGATTTTCTTGCATTGATAACTTACATTCACACTTTCACCTACTCACCCAACTACCCACCCAATTAAATTAGTAGAAAATCTTGAACCAATCCACTCTCAATGCAACATACCATTAACACTTCCAACAAAATTTATTCATCTTTTATTCGTATCCTCTTCATTCACCAATGTGTTATACTTTTTCCATGTTTAATAAATATTTTTTCCCTGAAGGAAAAATTTGAACCTGCCGAGCCAGATGTCTGTCAAAAACTCCTCCTGCTCGTGATTTCCTGTTATGCAAAGCGAAAAAGAGTTCCCATTGATGCTAATGTGTGCTTTTTATCCTTTAGCCAATATGGTTACGTAGTAGACTTGTGGTGGTAGACGAAAGAGAGTTATGTCATTAACTATTTACTGAGCACTTTGGTTGAATTTGAATTTTCGTAAGAACAATATTTTTAATTTACTATCATCACATTATGTAACACTTTTACCAAACTTTTTTACCTCGTCTTTCAAGTGCTGCACATTATTATTGTCATATCTTTCAATTTTCTTATGAATTATGTTTTTCCAATGTAACCAATGTTTTCCTATGGTAGCTATAAAATCTTGTAAGAATTGTAGTAGATGTATTGAAACGGTAGCTATAAGTCAAACCGCTTTTCATCAATCTCAAGCATAAGCAGTTGGAGTTAGTAATATGAATAATTACGATACTAAGCGTGAAAATTATCTCCATCTTACAACTCATTCTACATAACCGTAAGAACAAATGGTGATGTGCAACGGTTAACTGTGGGGTGATCAGCGTACGTTACAAAAAAAGAATTTCAAATGGGCGACACGTGCATATTCAAACTTGTCAACGACGAAATCCCAATATTCATGGTGTACAAAGTCTCTCCCACCGATGGAAGTTGGATAATAACATAAATTATACACGCTCCTTCTTTATGTTTATATTTACTTATTATGAAGGATTAAACTTGTCTTCATTTTGTCTTATTTTGTACGAATATTATACACTAGATAATTAAATCTGTTGTGATTTGTATTTCTAGCCATCATTCGAAGCTATCCCACACTATTACATACTCAATTAAACTAAAACACGTACATTGTACGTGCGTAAACTAGTNTGAAGGATTAAACTTGTCTTCATTTTGTCTTATTTTGTACGAATATTATACACTAGATAATTAAATCTGTTGTGATTTGTATTTCTAGCCATCATTCGAAGCTATCCCACACTATTACATACTCAATTAAACTAAAACACGTACATTGTACGTGCGTAAACTAGTATAATTACAAAATCTAATTATTTAGTTCCCTGGAAGATTTGGTTCAACGTGCCATCATTTTCTCTTTAGAATATTTTTCAATTTTCAATTTGAATACTTGGATGCCATGGTTGATGGCTTGATGTCTAGTTTTAAACATTAATTACAATTATAAAAAGCAGTCATACTACAGTGCCATCCTGATTAACAGAAATGTTGACATAAAATTACATAACAGTCTATCATTGAACTGTTTTAAACATCGTCATCATTTCAAACCATTTAAGAATCTGTCAATCTTTATGTCGCAATTCATCGGCATAGTGGTTTAACCCTATAAAAAGTACCATTTTAAGTAAATTTATTTTTATTATAAGAAAAAGTAATAATTTAAAAATAAATAATATTTTACCAAAGAAAAATATTCGTTTTGAAAATTTGTACCGGCTCAGTATGGATTAAAATTTCAAATTTTAATATAAATATAAATTAATAATTAATTTTAATCATGAGATTCGAAACGTTTTAATCACACATTTCACTAACTTTTATTAAAATTTAAACCCGGGGCTGGATTACACATATTTGGGTTAATTAATGAATATATCAAAGAAATTATGGGAAAAAATACATGAAAAATTAGATAAGCAAAAAAGTTGTACATTCTGCAACAAGACTTGTTCTGTGCTTCTGCCATAATTTCTGGGATTCCGAGGTAGAGTATGCTCACTGAGTGGCGAGTCATGAGTTGTCTGCAACTCACTCCCAAACCATTTCTTCCCCGGGCTCACCCAAAACTCAGAACGGCGGCGTTTCTACCGAACCCACAAAGACTCGGCGTTCATCTCAAGCCCCCTTTACACTGTTTCTTCTCCAAAGTTTCCTGTTCATTGAACTCGCCTTCAGTGAATACCGATGCAGAAAAGGCGGCGTTTATTCATTCCTCACAAAACGCCGACGTATTAGCCGACTCGGAGTCACGAAATGAATCCCAGAATTTTGAAGTGAGAGTTCCCAGCGTTCCAGCTAATATAATTCCAGCTCCCAAATTGAGTTTGAGCGACAAAGCTTTCTTTCTGCTGGCATTCATTGCTTGCACGGTAAAAATATACTTCTTATTTTTTTCTCAATCTTAAATTAATTAAAATTTCAATTTCTAAAAATTGAACAGTTTTTTATTTTTTGATAATTTTTCTATGAATAACTTTTTATTAAATTTGACAATGAATGTTCACACATGCAGACTTCTGTTGCATTCACGAGCTTAGTAGTTGCAGCTGTTCCGACATTATATGTAAGTTTTTCTGAATTATATTTGTCTATTTTTAACTCTGTACCAAATTTGATGGAGTTTAGTTATGTTCTAATATGCTTTTGGATCAAATGCATTAATGAAATTTGTGGTCTCTATACTTTGGTAAAGAATGGGTTCTTATGATATTTTTTTGCATCTGCTTCTGCCATTTTGTTAATGTAGTTTGGTGTATGGACGAGACTTTAGCTTATTTTTGTTCTTTGGTACTGTCCAATACTTTATGGACCTGTCAAGCTAGCCATACATTACAAATCCATCCAAGGGCGTAAGCATGTTGAGATGGATTAGAACCGAAAAATTTGAACAAAAACGGTAAGATAAACTTGATCCCCAATGAGGTGGCTATCTCCCAGCTTGGACGTTCGATTTCCTTATGTTTACCTCACCACCCCCACAGACCCCCATCACAAAATAATTAACACTTTAGAGAAGGAGCCGAATAAGAACCAAACCTGTCCAGTGAGGCTTGGAGAATGAAGACTGGAGGTTTACTTCTTTTCTTTGTGCTGCAGGCAATGGGAAGGGCTGCAATCTCTCTTTCAAAATTGGCTGATACTGCTCGTGAGGAGCTCCCCAGCACAATGGCTGCAATCAGGCTTTCTGGCATGGAAATAAGTGATCTCACTCTAGAATTGAGCGACTTAAGGTAACAAGTTAAGCAATTAGTAGCATGTTATTTTCATTCTAGCATATGTCCATTATGAGGAATGTTTTCAGCCTTTGTTTTTACATTCATCATAAGGGCAGGGAGTCGTTTTGGGGGGGAAATTAATCTCGAGGAATGTAAACAAATTTGAGTTAAAAAAATAAGTAGGCTTTTACTCGTGTGACAAAAGATGAAGAAAGAATACATGATTTATAAATCACCCAACGCCTTGAAACCTTTTGCGAGTTAGCGATCCAATATTTTTTTGAATAATTCATGATCATGGATTTGAAATCCTAAATTTCTAATGTAAAAGCTGCGGGCAATGGCAATGAGCTCGGCCACTTCTCATTCCAAAAGACATTGTTATGAGCAATTAGAGATTCTAATGTAAAAGACATTTTGTTTTGCTACATTTTAATATTTTAAATGAACTTTAGTCTCTTCTGGTATACCAAAATAGTCTACATTTAGTGGTCCAGGACCTGTGTAGTTGATAAATGAATTTCTGATCGTGAGTGCCTACTCCTTCATAATACAGCAAGTCTGCTGGTGGAATGATTACCTTTCCAGGCAGATATCATATAGACTAAATTAAAATATGAAGAAATACGAAGCAAGACAAGAAGGCACAAATGCATGTAGAAATCAATTTTCAGCAGCAAAAATGGCAATAAAGACTTCTATGCTAGATGTATTAGCTTTAACAGTTCTAAGTGTAGATAAATTTGTTGCTTCCCAAATAATATTGGACGTCTTTCATTTTGGCCAAACTCGTAGAATCACATTTAAGTCCGAATCCCATGGAGCCCTAGATTTTGGCATCAAATGATACTATTGTTTTGCTCAATCATTTATTTACTCATTGTTCTGAAGGTCGGTGGTTTTGATTCAGGTATCTAATATTATAAATATATAGAAATAAGTGGTAGATAAGTCAGTAGCACTTGTGAATCCCTCAAAATATATGGATAAAAAGTGGTTTGAATGTTTATAAACCACTAGTAAACATGAGCCAAACATCTGATTAAAATAAATGAACTTTAAATAACATTTATTTCCAAATATATGTTGATATGTTGGTTTTTTCTTATTTTTAGGAAAAGAATAGTTACTTATTTTGATTCTTTGAAAGTGACTCTTACATTTGTGTGAAAATAAGTAATATAGTTCCGAAACCAATAAAAAAGTTAAAATTATTTTAAAACTTATTTATTTATAAGTTACTTTTTAAGCTTTGTGAAACATGCTCTTACTCCTTCCATATGGAAAACTTTCTCCTCTCATCATCTCAATGTATCAACATTAAATAATTGGAGCTATCATCTTACCTTGCTTGAGATTGATGTTCTTTTACGTGATTCTCAGCCAAGAAATAGCGGATGGGGTCAACAAATCTGCACAAGCAGTGCAAGCAGCAGAAGCTGGAATTCGACAAATAGGTTCCCTTGCTCGTCAACAGACAATGTGTACGAATTATTTCTTCCGTTTTCTACTTATCCAACACCCCCTCCGGCTTTATTTTCTCTCCTGTGAGAAATGGATTATAATTAATGTCTTTAACAGCAATGATTCAGGAGAGAGCAAACTTGCCAACTATCTCACTGAAACCAGTTGTTACCGGGGCTGCATCGAAGACTTCTCGTGCTGTCAGCCAAGCCACCAAGAGTATCATGAATATGATATCTAGAGGTGAGCATAACTCCGGGGATGACAATGGTAATAAAGCGGATAGTTAAATTCACGATATTCTCATATTCTACTGGAAGATTCAATATTATCTTGATAGTTAAAATGCTATTATGGTAGATAATTGGAATGTGAATTTGAATTCTCCTTCACACTAACAAATAATGCAAACACATGATCCTTTTCAGAACTGAATGCATGTATGTATCTGATTCCTTGCCAGATACGTTGGATTCTTAATCTTTATGGGTGATTTATACGAACTGCTGTAGTATACGATTTATGTTTTTAACCAAAATAACTAGCTGGACTCGGATAATAATGATTGAAATTAAAACTTGGACGTGTTAAAATGTGTTGTGCCTCACTAAGACGCATGGCTCACTCGAGCTATACTGAATGGCTCGGGTAGACTTCATATAAAAATGTAACCAAATAATTCTCTCCTGTCTTTTTCTGTTCACTTTGGTAAAGTGGATTGAACAATACTAAAAACTAATAAAGAATATAAGTTATTCATCTTCATCGCACGATCTAATCATATCTAGTAGACCGTACCAAATATAACCATGTATAGTAAATTTACATAGCATGTCGAATGGACTTAACCAAATTCCTTTTTCGAAGTAAAAATCATATTGGAATCACTTCAGTGAACTGGAGTATTGTTCTGTTGTCTCCCTCTGCAATTGAATCAAATCTATCATAGTTAGCATAGCCTTGGGAATCATTTCAAGTACCTAAAAATTCTGGTAAAGGTTTATTGAAAACCAACCATTTCGGGCTTGGTGTTTCGTCATGCCGTCTCCAACTCATTGCAAACAAAATCTATTGCTGGATCGCTCGACTTAGCTAGACAAGTACTGCAATTTGCAATATGGATTCAAAATCAACACCATTCACATTTCCATTCGGACTTGGGTCCTGAAAATCTGCTGATGGACGTTTCACCTCGATCACGTCGTTTGCCTGCATGGTTAGACGAATCAATAGTCCTTTTGTGGAGTGTTTGTCTGGGCGGATTCCCCCTAGATCAAGTTCAATAACTCTTCGTCCAGATAAAAGTTGCAGAAACCATAACTGTGGATGTCCAGATAGTATTAAAGAATACAAATAAGCTTAATATGAAATGCATAATGATGGATACATACTGAGAAGATTTTTGAGCAAGATTTCCAGCTGAACGATAATCATAGTACTGTTCGACGTGTTCGTGGCCTTCAATGCAGTAACCTAATAGAGAGACAAGGTTATAATGCCCGATATTTGAATCTTCGATTTCCTGAGTGAAACAATCCGGTGTATTCCTCACATGTATCTGCTTAATTGCTACTAGTTGTCCACTAGGTAGCATTCCCTTGTGCTGCCTCGTCCTAGGCACTTTCTTTCATTGTCTAAGTCGACGACATTCTTAATTTAGAAAATCTGTTAAGGCCAGAACACGTAGTAGCACTCTGTTAGCGCTGAACTGGCTTTTTAATATGCTTACGATTCTTGATTATATATGTTATCTGCATGATAGGCAATATTAGCGTGATCAACAGAAAGATTGATAAGATAGCTACTGCCATAGTATCTGGTACATTTGAAGAAATAAATCAGCATTAGTGTTCTATCACGTAGTAGTGGTCGTTTTAGTTCAGCAGAAAATGATACTCAAATAGATTCACACTTACCTTAGATTTTTATATAATTCACAGTTTCTGCAAAAGAACAATAAGTCATGTCAGAATAGAAATCCTTGTAGTCTTACAGAAGTATATCGATATCTTGACATGGTGGACCTCGTGAATTTTTCTCTTAATGAAAATAGAGCAAATATAATGCAGGTCTCACCTGAACTAGCCAAAGCAAGCAAGCATCCGTAGAAATCATTTATAGTAGAGAAGTCGTCTGTCATCCAAGCTGTTATTGAGATAATAATAGCAATAGGACAGATTTTTCGATTCCATTTTCATTTACATTGAACTGATTCAACAAACGCTTGCACTTAATATTGCCAAGGTGCAATTGTTGCAGGCGTCATCAAAGGAAGAGCTGAACTGAGAACACTGGCTTGAGATATCTTGATAATATGGGGCCTGTTTGATATAAGATAATTGAAGATTGGAGCAATGACTGCTTCCATAATATAGATCATCAAAAGCGCACGTTTGAATAGAAACAGAGTGCTGACTCTTAAAGGGACGACTGCAGTTCTTCCGCGATGAAGATATTTCCATGCAGAATCAACTGCCTGCAGGGCTAATGCATGTGCAAAAGCAAATAGTGCATTTTGGCAACATGGGCAAACCGTTCCTATCATTGATCTCTTCCTGGACATCAGTGCATCCTTCAGTTGGTTGGTAAGGGAATCCAGTGAAATTTAACCGGCAAACTGCACATGCGTTCCATTAAGAAAATCTTCGAAAATTGTGCAAGGATAAATTGAGAAGCTTCTGAATCAAGTGAAGAAATCTTATATGGGCTGTATATGAAATTATAGCCTATCTTCAAGAAATGCACTATTCATTTATAATAGCATCCTTTAGAGAAATTAAACTCTCGTTTAAAGGGGCTCTATAGAGTATGGGTTATGGTAGAATAAGTGACGGGGAAAAATAGATGACTAAGTAAAACAATAAATACATGGAGCATGACCGTCTAAGATTGTACATGACATGGAAAGTGCCTCGAGTATCGCCATTTTAAAAATTATAAAAATAATAGGCCAAGTTATGGTCAAAGTTGAACACGCGTCCGAGGAGTGTTGAACACGGACGCACCACCTCAGCACGAGTCCGTAGCTCAGTGCTTACTATCAGGTTCTATCTATCATATGCAACTGATACTCAAATCATAAATTTCGACTCAAATTTTTAAAAAAACATGCATGTCAGCAGAAAAGAAAATATATAAGTATAATAAATAAAGAAAAATGACTAAGAAAAGTATGTACCTGGATCTTCTGGTGAGGGCAATGAAACAACTTGTACAAAGGGACTAATGCACAATGAAAACAGTAGATTGAGTGGTAAGTATTTTACTTTTATCTCGACTTGAGATTTCTTCCCCCAAATCTTTCTAATTTCTGTTAATTTTTTAATAAAAAGGGTGGAAACAAATTTTTTGTTATTTATTTCTGAGAAGAAATGTCTGCAAGCATATTATATGAGGAAGTTCTACCTCAATAGAACAAAAGAGGCTTTGAAGACAAGTTTACAACTTAATTTTTAGATTATATTTTAACATACTATCATCGTTTGATTAGAAAATTATCACCCATTTATAAAAAATCGTACCCGTCAAATCCATCTCGCTGAAATTGTTATCCAGCCTATGTTTGGCCCTCATTTTCTTAAAACTCATTTTTAACCACATATTTTCCTATAAAATAATATTACACGTAAACTTAAAACTTTTTCTTATTTTTAATCACACATTCTTCAACAGAACACTATTCCAAAATGCTTTTCGACCTAAAAATGAGGCTCAAACAAGGAGACAATAATCTTTCTTAGTAATTACTGATTTACAGCATAAAAAATAACGTTGGGTAGGAAACACAAACCATTTTCTATTTATTTTACAAAATAATATTCTGATTTGCAGCTTCATTACAACAGAAATGTACAAATCCGCTTCAAAACAAAAATGTAATTATTTCTTAGTACAAATCAAAAAAACAAAAACTAGGTTTCAATTTGGTCCTTGGGAGTGAAGAATCTGAATAATTAACAAGATTCAAAACGGCTGGATTTTATTTTTTATGCATTAGGCATCTTCTCCAACCATTCTTGTGCCGATGGCGACATGCTTTTTGGGCTAAGATTAATGCACCGAGTTAATCAGGTGCAACAACAATGATACGATAATCACAAAAATTATAAGATAATATAACTGAAAAAGATTATTGAAGTTTCTTGTGCATTACAATGTTGTTTCCCTTATTATCTTGTAGAAGGTGACTTTCCACCTCGTAGAAGACAATGAAATTGTAGCATTTTAATATAATGTGTGTGTGTGTGTGTGTGTGTGTGTGTGTGTGTGTGTGTGTGTTTACACCTCTCAATTAAGTGTTTTTATTGTTGTATAAGAATAAAAAATTGTTTTTCTGTACTTACTTTTATGGATAAAATCAGAGTGGAGGAAGCAGATCATAATGACGGTTCAAAACCTGGAGAATTTCTAATAACTGAAATGTCAGGGATACGATACCAGAAAAGGAAGGTCGAACTGATAGAAAACTGCAAATAGTTATATATATTCCTATTCCGAAGTAAAAGTTGCACATCCAGACCATAATAATCAGATAGACAGCCTGTTGGTAAAACCATGTTGCATAAGGAGCAGCTTTGGCAAATATTTACATCACAAACATAAGGACCATGCTCTTTTTAGGTTAATGAATCTAGCATAAGAAGTATTCCCAGATCAATTTTAAATTTTCCTTGAGCATTTCCATTGCAATATCAGTTTTGAAAGTTTGTTCCTGCAGTTGGAATAACAGGAGAAAGTGAGACAGAATCTATATAGTTTAGCAACAAAGAACCATTACACGAGATCAAAAAAATCAGATATTCGAGTTCAAGAAGACAGGTTACAGCGTGTTTTAAGTAAATTTATGTTTCCTAACACGTGGGTAGGTTAGTTTTTTCTTATACGTAAAAAGATGCTACTTATTTTGAGAGTGAGGTAGGAATTGTTTTCAAAATGAGCAACTTGCATAATATTAACAACCTTTTCTATTAACAAATTATTTATGTTTACAGTTGCTTATTTACACTTAATATATAAGTGAACTTATTATTTACACCTGAATTTTGAAGCGTAGCCAAATACACCAAATTTCTAGCAATTATTACAAGCAAAGCACTAAATAACAAGTTTAACCATAGTGTGAGGCTATAGAGTCTATTAAAGAGGGATTCTCAAGGCAGGAATGCTCTCTATTTTGGTGTGTGTATATTAAGATTCAGATAGGCTAGCAACTATTTACACCCATTGTTGGGCGTGCATCACTAATTTGTATGAACTGACATAGGCTTCAGTGATTAGGATGTGGTCTTCTATCTCGACTTAATTAAGATGATCGTGTCATTAAAAAAACTCCCACCAATGTATTTCTTATGACACATTTGAACTGATCGCACACCAGAAATACTTGACCATGGTCTTGGAATCTTCCTATAATTTTGTGCTAGATTCTAAAGTTCCACACCCCATGATTTAGCCAAAACCCTAATATGGTTTCGAAGTAGCCTGATAATCAAAACCACACAAATTACCTCCAAATGAAAAGGTGGTCAAATGTTAAAAGTTAAAACCCAGCTGTCTCTATTTATTCTCTTTTGTTAGCAGACTTGACGGGTAGCCTTCGCTATGACTCATAATTAGAATTTTTAGTGGGATAAAAAAGGTGGTCAATTGGTTAAAACCGCAAGCAGTAATTTGCATAAATTTTCAAACGCGGTTGATAGCAGCTAAAGAGACGATGATCATATACCCAAACTGTAGTTGATCTGTTAATCTTCTGGTAAGCAGGGAAGTTTGAAGTTGATGCACATAAAAAACTATTTAGGGGGTTACTTTCTGATTAATACCAACGAACAAAATGAACTTACATATGAACAATAATGCATTTTTTTTTTTTAAAAAAAAAAAGATCAAGAAAAATACTAACATGGAACATATTGCAACAACTTTTGAAACAGAAAAGGTTTACCGGCAGTTTTGGTATAATTCCAGGCATTTTCAGAATGACCTCTCTGGTGACCTCTCCAGCTGAAGATCTGAAATCAAATCGATCAGCATGTCGAACCTTAATTCTCATTGACGAATTCTTAAATGTCTTTCCATTTGTATGCCAAACTCCGACAACAGTGTATTGATCCCCTGAAGACTGTTTACCCAAGGGCCACCTTAATCCACCCTTCACTTCTGAATCTAAAGTGGCAGAACCAATCAGGCTTTTAATGTTCTCAATCTCTTCATCCTGGAAAAAGGCAAAAATTAGCTAGTTGTCTACCCTCCCTAAGAAGGTCAAACCACAGAAGCAAATAAATCTCTTCTACAGGTAGTCATTTGAAACGTGGAGGCTCAATTTCAATTAAATCAAAGAAAATGAGAAAAGAAGAATATAGTTAATACGTAAAGGGAAACGCTAATTTTGAAATAGGAAGAGTATTTGATGTGGAAGCTCTACGATAGATACACAAAAATCAAAATTAAACAGAAAACAACTCACTTTCAGAGCTACCAAAATTCTCTTGGTGCGTAGCATCAGCCTCAAATCTAGGTTCTTACCAAGGCAGGACATATCAGCAACCATGTGCCGCACTTGATTCAACTCAACCTGTGAATGGTAAAATTAATAAAGAAAAGAAATTACCATCTTCAATGAGCAATTGCGAGGAGAAAAATTAAGCAAAGCATGGAACATTTTGGATTAAGGAATAATCCACACACATATATTTTACAAATTTATGCAGTTATTTTGATTGTAAAATAAATTATATGAAAAATTTCACTATTGAACTCTAACCTATTGCTCTAGTAGCAAGTCCGTCTGTAACCTTTCAAAAGGAGCAGGTTTGTCCTCAACCTCTACAAAGATGCACAATCTCTCTGTAACAATGTAATATTCCATGGCTCTCACATATCCAACTTTATGAAACTAGATTTTCTTCCACAACGTCCAGGAATTTGAAGTGAAGCTTGTTTCCGTGAGCGTTATGTGTTAATTTAACAAAGATTTAGAAGGTTTCTTCTGATTGGGAATGATTGTGCAATTATAATGAAAGGTTAGGGATCAACTTGCTAATCTAGGAATAGGTTGTGGACCAATGATGGAATTTAGCAAAATATATACTCCGAAGAGAAACTGAGACAAAAATAAAATAAAAATAAAATCTTGCCTTGCAAAGTTCAAGCTTTTTACTGTCTTTCGTCACAGTACACTTGCAGGAGAGAGTTGAATCAGGTCGCATCTTGTCAGACAGCTACATAATCAGCACCGGATTTTAGAAAAATGGATGTGAACAGAAAAGTAAAGAAAACCCTGTAAAAATACCTTTACATGGTATAGCTCCTGTTCCCCTTCAAAAACAAATCCAATTTTTGGGACGACTTCATTTGTTATGTATTCCATATATAAGGTAGGAACATTTGTGTAAAAAGATTTCTTCAATTGTTTCAAAGTGCTTTCTGGCACAGACTTTCCACTAATGGATTCTAAAGCAAATGAACGGTTCCTGCATCAAACATATGAAAAATGTTAAAAACTTCTTCAGTTGTTTGTAGCAGGTATATATAATCTAACATCAAATGTTACAATTTTTAAGGCATATATAATGTTTGTAGCAGGTATATACAATCTAACATCAAATGTTACAATTTTTAAGGCATATATGTTAAACTTTTACAGTTTCTATTTTGAAAATCGGCTAAAAATTCTATACAACTCAGTTAATAGCTAAAAGCCAGAAATATCTTGTTTCTCTATTTACTTTCGCTTATACACAAAAAAAAAAAAGAAGAAGTCTCTCACATTCTTTTATATAGAGTAGAAAACTAGGGTGACCTAATAAAGAAATATGAATGCCTAACAATTAATTGAACAGTACTAATAATGCTCTACACAGTCAAATAATTAAGGTCATATGCTTGAGTAGAGAATCAAATACTGATTTGTCCCGTACTTTTTCTATACACAGACATTTTTCAAGTATGCATCTATTAATTCGTATTTTTACTCCTAGTTCCCCAAAACAATTTCCGTTGAATCTTAGTTCAGAAATCCTTGCTTCCTGAAGTGGAAATGCATTTATAATTCCCAAAAGAAAACAACTTCAACATGTAAAAATTCGAAGCAACGTAACCGAATGAAACAGCTATAATTAAACTTGATTTTTTTAAACGTTAGTGAATACTTATGTCATAAAAGAAACATTTTCTAATTTAAAGAAAAGATAAACATGTTAGATAAAAAGTAATTTTTAAAGCTTTAAACATGCCTGACTAAGCTTAAAACTTATCATTTTTTAGCCTTAGCAAAACATGCTCTGTACTAACCCATGGAATAGAATTCTTCCGAATCGTGCAACCAGGGTTGGTTTTACTTCTTCAAACTCACAGGACTCCATGTTTTCTTTGACTTGAAGAAAAGAACGAAGCAAGTCTTGCTTCACCGTTTCAACGACAAAAACCCATGGGTTTGCCAACAAGACACTCTTGTCCTTGCAGTTTTCTACAATGAAAAATATTATAAAATGTTTGTTGTAGCACTAATAATTCAGATTTTAGAATGATAAATTAGATGAAATGCCAAGAAGATTAAACCCTATAGTAGTTTTCCCTACATTCTGAGCAAGTTTGCCCCGGCTTCAAAACCATTAAAAAGAAAAGTGTGTAAAACGCATGGTTTTAAAACATGCCATCGGTAAGTAACTAATAAACAAAATCAAGATTTTCAGATACTTTGGAAATACATTGAGCAGAAGTGCAATGTTCTGCAAATAATATCTCTACAAAGTACAATCTCTGAGGCACAAAGGACTAACTGATTTTTGTAATCTATTGTTCAATATTATAAGTTCAAATGGCATGAAAAACAAATGCTAGTATCCTACAATAATATTTCGTAACAAGAAACTAGAGTAGGAGTTCGTTTTCGATTTAAGGAAAAGGGTTATGGTTCCAAGCTTGTATTCTAACATCAAAATCTGTACCTAGAAGGCGTAAAAGAAAGCACCATCATCGTCTTTTTTACTCATAAAAACCAGTAAAACAGAAAGAATAAATAAAAAGAATATTGCAAACTTCAACTGTTTGTACGTTATGCAACAATACCAGTACCTTCCTGAACAGAAGGAACAGCAAAAAACTTCTTAAAAAAAAAAGTGTTTCAAAATTCAAATCTTATACCTTCCTAGTATTAAAAGAAAAAAAAAACAGAAAACAGGGAAATTTATCAGACCTTTTAGATAATGATCGCCGATTACCAAAGTGAGCGGCTTTTCACCCGATTTTCGTTCATAGGATTCCAAAGCCACTGGCTCGAGCCTCGTAACGGTGAGAAGGAGAGTATCATCTGTTAAACCAACGGCGAACCACTTGGATATCGCATTTTCTGAGTACACAATGCTCTTTGCCGCCGCGCTTTTATCGGTAATATCTTTCGAATTAAAATTCCTTTTTCGCTTGAAATTAGGGTTAATAGATTCAGGCGGCAGCGTCGGTGACGGTGCAGACGATGGGCCTCCGCCCTTCGAGTGCCGCATGTGCGGCGGAACATATGCCATGCTACGACTGGTTGTTTACTGTGTGTCAAAGCAGGTGCTGGAAGCCGTTAGAGGTGAGGTGTAAAGCGTAAACCTTTCAATTTTCCGTTTAGCCTATCAATTATGAAAAAATGTTATTTTGACTACTTTACGTGTCAAAGTTTCTTGTTTCAGTCCCTTTTGTTAGGGATTCAGTTTTCAGTTTAGCCCATCAACTATTGAAATATTTTTTGACTACCTGATGTATAAAAACTTCCATTTCAGTCCCCATATTTAATCCGTTAGAACTAGAAATCTCCCAATTGAGAAATACTCTCTCTCTCTCTCACTCATATTACTTTCTCATTGCAAGTTGAGATACTCAACATGGCTAGAGGTCACGATCAAGAATCTCATTGATGTGTCGAATCAAATAGAGACTACTAATAAGCCAAACAATGCTCTATTGAATCTTTCATTGACTTGAACTTCGAGATTTCATTGAACAAGACAACCCCATCGATTTCAAGTGTATTCCACCAAGAATTAATCCACATAAGTGATTTAACATCAATAGAAAATTCCACACATATTGCAAGAATAAGATTAAAGAGGAAGTTGAACAAAGCCAAAAGTTACACTTAGAATTAAGTATGGAATTACACCTTTTGGACTTTCAACTGTTTTAAGTTGATTATTTTAAATTCCCATTTTTCCGAACTTAGATAAATTCCATACTGGTAATGGTAATGGGGAGAAATTAGGTGATGAGCTTTGAATCCAAAGACATCAGAGAGCTAAGATTCATGGGGTGCATGTAAGTGTTTGAGCCCTTCAAGATTTGTTTCACAATGAGTCTGTTGGCCTTTTCCGATGGATGAAATGCATCCCAAAACACGTACTCATCTCTGTTTGGGCACAAACTTGATAGTAGCGTGCAAAGCCCCATTCCATTGTATGGTCCTTGTCCACAACAAGCCATCTTTGATGTTGTAAATCCTGCACAATATTAGTATAATATTAGAAAGATTAATTAGTTTTTCTTTTTTAAGCATCAATTAAGCATGAGATGATCTCAAAAAGTTACAATTTATGAAACCATTCTTTGAATTTTATAGTTAAGCCTGTTTGTTTTACAATAGTAGAAAAAAATGGACTGTTGAAACAGTAAAATAGCAGCCATATTTGATGAGTTTGTGTGTTGGTGGGACCCACTTTGTTTGAAAAAAAGGTACAAAATCTCATTTTCTTGCTTAAATAATGTGAAACAAACAGGGGCTAAATATTTAAATATAGTCATCTTGAAAATATGCAAGACGTTTAATTCAGTTTTTTAAGGTATGTTTGATGCAGTGAACTAGATAGGAGTACATATATAGGATAATGCATTAAAGTTGTACACATATTTGTTCATTAGCTTTGTACATTTTTATCAAGTCCAAGTTACACTAAACGTGTCCTTAGTGACTTCACTTCATTGCACCCCTTACTAATGGTAAATGATTATTAATGCCTTTGTTGGCTTAGTTATTAATATTTTCATGTATAGTCATGAGTAGCATAAAGTGAATCTTTTTTATGTTACTCAATTGTTCTATTTATGAATGGCATTCTTGTAACTTGTGGAAATTAAAGTACTCGATTTAGTCTTTCGACACTGAAATTTTAGTTAGTGTTTTCATGCAACAACCACTAGGAACAAAATGACGTAGAAACTTGTCATTGAATTTAGCTTAACACATTATATACAAAACCACCGATCACCAAAGCAATAATGGGTCGCAAGGTTCGGGAAGAAAGGAAAATTGTAGTGAACGTACCATACGCTTTAGGATTGGTAATGAATTCTAAGTGCATTATGTTAGTGTTGGCTCCAATGAAGGCTTTAGTGGATAAGTCTTTGTTGAGAGTATCAAGCATTTGAACCAGTTGAGGATTGAAGAGTGAAGAAGCAAGTTGCAAATCAGTTGCACATTCACCAGCTCTGCTCCTTGTGGCCAATTCTGCAGGCACACATCCTAAAGGTCCTGTTCCTGTCACAAGAACCTTACCAACTCCAAGTTCGTATAGTCTCTACAATATACAAATCAAATAAAGCAATATCAGAAAATTGTGCGGTATGTGTGTAATTTTAAACAAAAAGATCTATTTAACTTTTCGAATATATCTTTATAAACAAAACTCAACCAAACTTGACTATACTTATGTGTGCGTGTTATGTTTGACAAAAAATTGATTCTGATACTAGAAAATTGTTTTTGAACATGTTTGAATAATTTTCTAAAAGTGCTTTATCTGGTTATGAAAAATCAGAGGAAGTTAGCATAAAATAACTTTTTCTCGGAGATTTTCTACTAGAAGCAGAAGTTAAAAATAATCTGTCACTCGACTGGGAGAGATGGATTTTTACCTTCAAAATTTTTTGGTACTCAGAAATGAGAAAGGGGATATAAGCTTTGAGGCTAAATTGGCGAGACCTTGCAGTAGAAGGTAGCAAGTAATAGTTATTGACAAAATCATTGCCACCCAATGTAACCAAAACCAGTGCTTCCTTTATGAGTTTCTTCATCGCCGCTTCTCCTATAAGTGCCTTCACTCTTTCCTGGTACTGCTGGAAATAGTCTAGTTGTTGGGGAATTCGAATGATGTTTACCTGGATTGGACAAGATGTCAATCGATCACATCATATCTAGTATACAGTATAGTTAAGTCGTAACATAATCAAACCGTGATTAGGTAACTTACAAACTGGATTCCAGTGTCGTTAAGTATGCCGACCCCAGCAGATGCAAAATTGGCACCAATAAGTAATTTCTGCCCTGTGAGATCTGGACTCAAGTATGGCAAGTTAGGCTCCCAACCCATCTCTTCACCTAATATAATAAGAACACAACAAATTAACAGCACAAGGTTACACACACATAATTACATGTTCATACGTACGACATAAACAAATAAAAATATGCATGCATGTATGACATCTGTCATTGAATTTTCAAGAATATCTGTTGCTGTCTGAAAGAATTTTCATATTCTTTTTTCTCCATGCATTAACTTTCCCTCATAGACTTCTATCACCAAATAATTTTCTTGATTGGAGTAATATATATTATAATTTTCTACAAATTACCAAGAAAATACCTGATTTTACGTTAAAAATAATCATAAAAAGACCACAATAAACTGTAAACCTTAAACCCTAAAATATATGAGTAAGACAGATTGAGAAAACAGAAGAAATTATACTGAGTAAGTCAGGAATGTTAAGGCCATTAGAAAAACGGCCGGTGGGGCGGTGGGTGGGGTAATCAATGCCGTAAGGAGGTGAATCCGCCCTTGCGCTGGTGGCCAAGTAGTTGTTGTTTCCAATGTCGACCAACGAGTCTCCAAACACAAAGAATGCTGGATGTCCACCACTACCAGCTCCTTCACAAATTCCAACTGCCAAAATCAACACCAAAATAATTATAAAACCTGCATCCATTTGATCAATTGTATATTTAACACTTTTTTTATTATTTATGAACATAAATATATGTGCATACACATGGAGAGAAATATTTTGAGGAGAAATCTTGTGTGTTTGGCTTGAAATGAAAACGATATATAAATAGATGTACGTGTGAATGTGTTTATATGCATTACGTATGCATGCAACTGACCTGTAGAATTATTAGTTAAATGACAAAGAGTATTAAATTTGGCAGATGTAACTCGAGTTTATTTTCATACATTCGTGGTTAAACTGTATAAATCAATAATTAATTTTAACTATACATTACATGTGATTCACTACCTTTTAACGACATATTTCATTAATTCTTATCAAAATCTACTAATTTTTTATTTTTTATTTTTATCAAACTACCCTCGATTGTGCTTGAGATAATGTATACCAATGATTTTGCGTACTTTCTTAAATTGTATTTTGTCGTTATTCGAAATCATGTTGAAACTTACGAATATGTTGTGGACGGACACTTGTAATTAGAAGTTATGGCGCCCTTACTTGGTTCAGTTAAAAATAAAAATTAAATTTCCGTTAAAATCAATAATTAATTTATGGAATTCATAATTTTTTAAC
>CAIGRO010245838.1:0-18313 GCA_903798355.1 Fraxinus baroniana
TCAACATTATTGCTGGGTCCGCCCCTGAAGTCAAAGACAGAAGGAGAACTTGATAACAATAAATAAATTAATGCAACGTTTGATGTGGGGGCTTTAGTGTACATACGCAATCTTTCTAAGAATTTATTTGATTATCGTTATGAATCTATTATATGAAGCGTGATTGTGCCGACAATGTGTAATAAATTAGAAACAAAAAGGTAGAGAACAGAGATAGTCATTCGAGATGTATATTTGTTGGGAATCAAAATCCAATATTTATAAGTAAGAATTATGGTTGCAAGGGTACAATACTCAGTATAATAGTTAATATACAACAATATCAGATTTATTTCGCTTATAAAGAGAGACATTAATGGCACGATCATCTTCAAAAGCAAATTTTAAAATAATATTAAACTATATTACCAGCCACGAAAATAATGGACTAACCATACAATAGCGAAGTATATGGTTAGGTATTAATGACAATAGTAAAAGTAAGTGTGCTGTAAAATAGCAGGTATGTCAAATAATTTTTGAAAAATGGAGCTTAAACAGGGGCTAATAAAATTAATTTACATTTCTCGGTTCTAATCAATCATATATATTCGTGAAAATTCACTATATCTCTACGTGAATTAGAATAAGTCTCAACACAATCTATGAATTTAATTAAAGACCGTAGCAATAACAAAATTGTATCTCAAACCTTTTATCCAGTAATCGAAATTTGATACGTGGTCTAGATTAGCTTACTCACCAATTTCGATAGCCTAGGAATAACTAACCAAAAAAGGGTGAAATGATTTATAATTTTTTTTTGAAAAATATGATTAAATCAAGTTAGTTAAGAATACGTTGATCAATTGGTAATAATCGTGAGCAAATAAAATCAAGTAAATCAATAAAATAGTAAATGTAAATGGAATAAGAATATGTAGAAGGGTGGAGAAGGATACAAATGATATAATTGTGGAGGCTTGTTCCAAGTCAATGATCTACATCTTTCGTTATGAAACTCTCCGTAAAAAAACAATACATTTTCACTACATTGATTGACTTATGGTGTAATTCAAACCTTTACAACACTTTCGATAACTTACAATTAAGGAGCATCGATCCTTATATAATATCGACTATATAAGACCTCGACATGACCCACATGTATGACAAAATGATTTTACAATGAAACTCCTCTATTGAAAAATGATAAAATGAATTAAACATTAAGAACGCTAACATTTCAATGAATAGCAACAAATGAAAGCTAAGTGTCAGATAAGAAAACTTTCATGAATATGATGATTTTAAAAATTTGATTAAATTAATCAAAATTTTCAATACGAAGAAGTGAAAGGAATAAATGCAATGTAAGTTTAAAACTCTTATTCAAAAAAAGCATCTCTTTTATAGGTGATAGAAACAAATAAGTACTAAAATAGCTACGTAGAAAATTTTGATGAAGAAAATTATTTATGAAGTTTGATTTAACAATCAAAGTTTTCAATGTGAATAAGTAGAAGAAATATGTGCAACGTAAGTTCAAAGATCTTTGTCTAAATATCTTTCTTTTAAAAATAATAGAAATAAGTTAAGTACAAAAAGATGGATAGAAAATTTTGATTAAAAAGTTTTAATTAATCAGAGTTTTTGATTGAAGAAATAAATGAAATAAAATGCAACGTAGGCTTAAAAAATTCTCTCAAAATATATTTCACTCGATGCTCTTAAAAGTCATGTGAAGAATGAAAATAGTGAGAATATTTAGAGCATGTTTGAGTCCCATTTTTGCCTAGAATGTATTTTGAAATAGTATTTTGATGGGGAATGTGTAGTTAAAAAATAAGTAAAATTTTAGATTTATATGTAATATTATTTTATTGAAAAATGTGTGGTTGAAAATAAGAGAGATAATAATATATTTTGAAAAATAATAGGGACAAAACATGGTTTATAGAGTTCAAAGAGCAAATTTTTTTGTAAGTTCGGATAAGTAGTCGATCGATGGCCTCATGTATGGAAGACCAATGCAGTTGTTTATCCTCAAAAAAAATCAAAAGTCAAAATGGTCAAGTTTTATACTATTGCACATTTTCGATCAACTGCCATTCCTAGTCGATCATTGGTTGACCGCCCCAAGTGTTTCGCCCGATTTTCACATTTTGGCCCTTGTCGATCTGATTTAAATGTTTTGAAAAGTGTGGACTTTTGGACAATATTTTGAACGAGCTTTTCAAGATAAAATATATTTTTCAAGTTGAAATATCATTTTAGAAGTCATTTTTATATTTGATCAAAAGATTTAATCAAAATAATTTTAGTTCATAGAATAGTTTTTAATGTATAAAAAGATTTTTGAACATTTATCATTTATTGCTAAAGATCAAAGTATTAGTACATCTACATTTGAACTAAGAACTCTAGTATTTGATATTGTTTCGTAGTTTGGCTCTCGGGCTCTCGTCTTGATCTTTCTTTGAGATTTGGCTTTTAAACATTTGATCTTAATCTTTTTTGGATGTTTGTATTTAAGGCCCTGTTTGATACCGTTGATTTTCCAATTTTCCTATTTTTTACCTAGTTGATTGCAAATATTTTACCTAGAATTTTTTTTTTTCACTTTCTCTTACATGTGCACATTTTCCTTGTTTTGGTTGAAATTGTTTTCCCACCTTTTAGGAGGGTTTTCTTTTTCCAGCTTTTTTTTCTTGGCAATTGGGAAATTTTTTTGACCCAATGGTAAGAAAAAAAGTATCATTTTTATTGACAATCTCCATGCAAAACAAAGCTAAAGAATATTATATGGTAAATTTTATTTTTTTTTTGCAAGTGAAACAAATTCTAAATCCAATGGTAAAAGAAATTATCAATTTAATGGACAATTTTCATGAAAAATAAAGTCAAACGGATACCAAACTTTCAACATTTTTCAGGTAAAAAATTATACCAATCAAACACAATTAATTACAACTCCAGTAAAACAATTTCTAGACAATTCAATTCCATAGAATTCATTTTCTTTCCACCAATTTTTCACATTTACAATCAAATGGACCCTAAGATTTTTTCTTTGAAGGACTTGTCCTGAATGAGTGACTTCGATCTTGACATTCTTCACGAGTATGATTAGTGATAGTCTTGATTTTGGTTTTCAACGATGATCGATCAATTTATTATTTGATGCTTCGAAGACTGTAATCATTTTTAATTTAATTGTTAGTAAACAAGATTAACTTATTTGTTATAATCAACCATAGATTAACAAATTCGTTACAAATTTATAAATTAATACCGTAGGTGCCAATTATTCCAAAGACAACCGGGAATAGGATTATGAACACATGAAATAATTAAATCCAATAATCTTGATAATCAAAATTAAAGGTTAAGAATTAGGTTACATTGTTTGTTCCAATTAATATGGATTTAGTTACGCATCATAGGAGAAGAAAATATAAGAAAGTTGAATTACATTGCCGGATTTTGAAGGAAATAGGAGAAAAAGTTCCTTAATTTTGTTCTCTCTCTCTCTCTCTCTCTCTCGGGAAGGGGGTTTTTAGTACACTTATTATCGAATAATGTTATTTAGTACCATTAATGTCTAACACTTGTATATGTGACAATACTAGTGATATTAAATTACATGTTCAATTAAATAAAATGAATTATGATAGAATCTATGATATAATGATACCTGAAACGGTGTTTAACACCGTTATTACTAGATAACATTATTCATTATGATCATTTAATTTGGCCTGAACGGGGGTCCTTGTATAATGGTAAAAATATACCGGGAGTCATACCTCAAAAAGGAGTCCAAAAGGTCGAAAAAGTACAAAACAATAAATAAATAAATACATGAAAATCCCTAGTCAAAGACACTGGCATTAAAAAAAAAAAAAAAAACTACTGTTGGGACTGTGGTTCAACCACATTTTTGCTCAACCCCAATTTGAGCAACATTCTCATTTTTTTACTTATTTTTAACTACACATTTTTTAATAAAATAATATTTTTCATCACATCAATAATGTTTCCTTCTTTCTCAACCGCACATTCACCATCGTATCACAAAAAAAATTGTATTATCTCCTAAAAAATGTGCATCAAACACACTCTTACTGTGGTTGATTGCGGTCAACACTGAATTAGGCATTGTGTTTCATTTTGGTCCCCACTATCGATTTTTCTTACATGTTTGATTCGTAATTCAAGTTTTAATTTGATTTTGGTCAATTTTTTGTCCAAATATTCAAATTTTCGTACAAGTTTGATCCTTTCTTCCGCTTGCTCCTTTATTACTTCATATCACTCATGTGCAGTTGATCAATATTCAATTGCTACGAACCAACTCCAAATAAGCTTAAAATTATCAGTTTTGCGTCGGATGCATCCAAGTTCATATTTAAAAATTCACTCAATTAGTAATTATTTATCAAGTTTAAAAGCACTTATAGACATGCAAACACACTTATCGTTATCCACCTACACTTTGAGAGTTATGTCCATTATACAATATAAGCCTCAAATACTGCCAATTCAACATGTATATACAATGGCAGAGCATTCATTATGAAAACAATGGTTGCTAGATAGAAAGGAAATTCAACGGGGTACTTCATCATATAGTTATGAGCCTTTTTAAGGTGACACGAGAGAAAAAGAATGACATCCTCTCATGGTTCTTGAAGAAGATGTTGTAAACATTATATGACATTAGAGAAGAGTTCAACTAGAAACGCATGAAAGAAAGAATGATTAAATGCGTGTATTGACATATAATCATCTTTTGTTGTAAAAACACGAAAGAAGATAATTAATGCATAAGGAGGAAATACATAATAACTATGGGATGCAAGGGCGGAGTCAGTCCGTCGAAGTAGGGGGGTCCCTAGATTTGAAGGGGTGGGGGCCCATGGGGGTTGCCCCCGATTTTTTTTTTGAAACATTATCTGTTAAAATGAGGGAAGTTGGTACTTTATGACGCAGAAGAGAAACAAATGAATATAAATTAATGTGCATTAGTTGAAAACTTAAAGATGGTAATGCCTTCATGGAAATATGTTGGTAATCGACAATTATTTTTTGTGTGCTAGAGACGATGCCACAGCCCAGGTTCTAAAGAGTGAAGACAAAGGAGAACTAGAGAAGAATCGGGAAATTTTAAGAATTTTAAGAATTCAGGAAAACTGAAGAGTGAAGACGGTAGGGTTTAGAAATTTTACTCAAGATAAGACTGGCATGGCCATTGGAAGGTCTTTATTTTGGAAGAGGGACTTCGCCTCTTTAATATCGTGGACGTCAAAATATCATGACGCCTACATTGGGATTTGTTAACTCCCATAATTTTCTTGCATAGATGAATGAGAATGTTACAATGCAGTTGTGACAATTTTATCATTACCGCTCATCGATCAAATTGTTGCCATCGTTATCAAAATCATTGACATTGTTGACCTCAAAAAATGAACCTAACAGATATCGGGCCCACTCTCGCCACGTCAAGCGGTGATTTGGCATGTTTCTACCGAAAGATAGTCAGTAATCAAATCTGAATGAACGTGAGAGACGCTTTTCGACGAGGGACTGTTAGGTTCAGGCACCGGCAGTTTTGGTAACGACAGTGATCGCTCTATCAACAATTATCGAACAGATTTCCTATACTATATCGTTCTTGTGTAATGGAATATGTGAGAGGATAGATATGAAGGAGATGGTGAATGTTTATCATTGTGGCCTCAATGTTTCTTCATAATTGGTATTTGTAATGAAATGTAGATAGCTATGTAACAGAAAGTATCAATCTCTATCCATTCTAGGGTGTTCTACGAGAATCAAAATGTATTTGCTATTTTCCTTGTCAGATTACAGAGAAACCAACCCTTTTTAACATACAAAGAGGGACAATTTATACTATGCTGGCTGACGTGATAGTTGTTGAATTAGATCCACGTGGCGACATCTCCTAGACCGAAGTTTCACATCACTGCCCACTCGTTACAATTAATGTTTGACAAATGGTCAGCCGTCCTACCCAGAATAGCCTAACATGGATTTATTGCACGTCTCGTCACTCACTTCTAAAAGATCTCCAAATCTATTATAAGAGACAGTGTCGGCTTCATGAACCTCGAATGAATTGAGAGCCTCGAAAAGTCACTACCTCAGCATGGACTTCGGCCTTAAGGTGCAAGGACCTCTGTTTTAGGTACTTCAGCTACCCATTTGGAGAGCTTCGGTTGTACCTCTTCAGGTACCTCGGCTAGACACTTGAGGAGCCTCAGTTCTGTTTACATGGAGCATCGGATCGAAGGGACGTCGATTCATCTGAGTCCGGTTCTCGTGGCTACCTATGTGGCCATGTTGTTTACGTGGTAGCCCATGTGGAGTGGCGATTTGGATCTTCTAATTTTGGGGGTAACGGACATCAATGCCTCGACCACCACAAAATAATTTCCATCCACGACGACCAACACAAGTTAATATTTTAGCGAGTTTTACTAACTTCGATAATAATTTCATAATTTCCATCTATGATTATTTTTGCAGATACAAATACTATCATCAGCAAATGAAACTTCGTCATGATACCGCATTTTATTATTATTCTTGAAAAGGAAAATTGCATGATATGTCTCTGTGTGCATCGATGCGACAATTGGAACCTTGAATGACAATAATCTAACACATGCATAGAATTGGGGTGCCACCTTCAAAAATTAAGATTAAAATTTGCTATTATCGAAGGTCCTTCGACAAGAGCGAGCTAACCTAAAAAATCACTACCAATTCTAATTGCAATCTGCAACTCGAAATACTCGCGCATTGTTGGTTTTATTGTTTTTGGTTAAGTTTTTGTGAAGAAAAAGGGGAATAAAATGCGCAAAATGTTTCCTATAATAAAAACTCGTCGCACAATATTAATTTTGTTCCAATGCAAAGCCTAAAAATGTATCATTCGCATTTAAACTATTCCCCAGTTTGAGACCACTCTAAATCCATTTTCTCCAAAATTGATTTTCAACCTCACATTCCCCACTAAAATAATTTTGCACGAAAACTCGATAATTTTTCTTAATTTTTTATTTCACTTTTTTCAAAAAAATAAAATAAAAATAAAAATAAAAAATCACAATCTTTTATAAAAAAATAGGACTCAAAGAGAAGCTATATTAAAGTTTCAATGTAAATCGGTACATTAAACAAAAAGTTCGAAATAATTTAATAACCATCAATTTGATCTTTAGAATAATTTGTTTTGCCAAATATCCTTTCTTGGATATACATAAAATGGCAATTAATAACTAGCTCATATATTTCATCACACAAAGAGTACCTTGCCGATAATTTATCGCATATGGTTCAATATTTATATTAAATCCGTGTTTGTCTCTTATTCTTTCAAATTTCATTTTTTTTTCTATATATTCATTTTTAATTATGTATTCAGACAATAAAATATTTTACACATAAATAAAAAAAATCATTCTTTTTTAATTTTAACCATACATTCATTTAAAATTCACTATTGAAAACAATGTTTTTCCCCAAAAAATAAAAAAAATAAAAAAATCACCAAACAGGGGCTAATAAAGCTAGATTGAAAATTGACCATTTTCTGAAAAATCTAAAATGTATTGAAAATTTGAAATAACTCAGAACCTCAAGATTAAATAAACGTAAAATCTACAAAATAAATATTGAGCAAATATTATTTATATATATTATACAAGCCGTGACCCAACAATTACAAATTCAAGTGTAGGGCCGCGTGACGAGAGAGAGAGGGGGGGAGAGAGAGAGAGAGGGAGGTGGAGTGCGATAGTTTGGCCATTTCAATTTTCCGGATCTAGGGTTTTTCTTCGTCGTCACATATACTGTTATACTACTACTATTATCAAATCATCGTCGAACCCTATATTTGAATTCAGAATTACAGTTCGGACACATCGAGAAATCGTCAATTCACCGTCACCGTCAATTATTTTGATGAAACCCTAATCTGGAGACAGTTTTACTTTTTTCTTGATTTCATCAGCAATAGATCTATAAATCTGGAAAAATCGGATCTTATTAAGAAGAAATTATCCAATTTCAAGGAACGATTGATTGATTGATTTCCCCTGAAATTTCACAGACTGATGAATCCCATACAGCTATATTGAAGAAGAGAAATTGGTTAAGAATTTTTATTTTTTATTTTTTTGAGAAAAATGTACGGAAAACCGGTTGTGGTTTACGAAGGAGAAAGGGTGCTGGGAGAGGTGGTAGTGTATCCAACACAGTCACAAGACGGTGTCGTATGGGGGGAGCGTCTTAAGGAAATTCGGATATCTCACTATTCACAACCCAGTGAGAGGTGCCCACCACTGGCAGTGCTTCATACCATAACGTCCACCGGAATTGCCTTCAAATTGGAGTCGTCACAGTCACCACAACATCAGGACTCACAGCTTTCGGTTTTGCATGCAACATGTCTCAGAGATAACAAGGTATATTATCGCATTGCCCGCAACCAAGCACAGAATACACTTCTTCAAAAATACTGGATTAACTAAAACCCCCAAATTTAGTTCAATTGAAACATTAAAGAAACCCCAATTTAAGCAACGCTAAAAGAACCCTAATATCAACTTAAGAAAAATAAAACCCTTACATTTCTTTAAAAAAAAAAAAAGATTAATCTCTGATTCAGAAGTGAACCCGCAGAAAAAAGTGTAAGATTCAGTCTTTTACAAATTTTCTCTCATCCAAACTGGACTTGCTAAAGAAGGATTGAACTTTGGACAAAATGAACAATGACGCTGGAAAAATTTACTGTGAATTTTGATGAATTGGAATGCATTTTGTAGAATTACAGGATCATGGAATTACTGCTTTGGCACATACCAGGAATTTGTTGAGCTTTGAAGTGAATTCTATTAGAAAGAATGTCCTGGGGAATTGTTAAGCTAATTAATGAAATCGATTCTATCTGCTGTAACACTTATGATGGCTTTGACACGCCGAAGACATTATTTCTCTGTCGTTTATGATGATTTTTACACGTAAGTTTGGGCAAAATGCTTGTTCTATTGGAACCTCTAGAAACATTCAAACATATAAGTTTTGGACAGGATAATCCTTCCCCTCTATTAAATCCATTACGAAGGGGAGCACACGATACTGGAGAGTGACAGATCAAAAAGAACCCTTATTTAATCACAATGTTTTGATATTGCCTCTAGAATTTTTTTCCAGATGGAAAGTTAGGCTTTTAACTGGTTACTGCTGTTATAGGTTTCCCCAAGAATCTATATAAACAAAAAATCCTTGTTATATATCTTGTGGAATCTGTATGGAAGTCTAAGAAGGTTTATAATTTTTTTGCTCTCAGAATGACCTTTATCTTCTTCATTTGTTTTGCCCTTTTTTCTAGTCTACAAGCTATAAAAAATATCGTGTTTTATTTGGGTTCCACCTCTCATTTTTATATTATGTATTTGTAGACTGCAGTTTTGTCACTTGAAGGAGAGGAGCTTCATTTAGTTGCCATGCATTCTCGGAAGTTTGAAGGACAGGTCTCTTGCTTTTGGGGGTTCAATGTACCATCAGGACTTTACGATTCTTGCCTTGTCATGCTGAATCTTAGATGCCTTGGCATTGTATTCGATCTCGACGAAACACTTATAGTTGCAAATACAATGCGGTCATTTGAGGATAGAATAGAGGCCTTACTGCGAAAAATAAATTCTGAATCTGATCCACAGCGCGTTGCTGGTATGATGGCTGAGTTTAAGCGTTATCAAGATGACAAAAGTATTTTGAAGCAATATGCTGAAAATGATCAGGTAATTGATAATGGGAAGGTGATCAAATCGCAGTCTGAAGTGGTTCCAGCTTTGTCAGACAATCATCAACCTATTGTTCGACCCCTTATACGCCTGCAAGATAAAAACATTATTCTCACTCGCATTAATCCTCTGGTACGTGTACTGCACATTGTTTCTCATATAATACTAATTTATTCAGCTATGTCTTGTTATGTTGGTCTAGTGAGATTTTTGTTCTTGTAGCACTTAGTAAGAGAAGTTTAATTTTCAACTTTAATTTCTGCTATTTGTTGGGCGGGGTGGGGTAAAGCTGGTGGTGGCATACTGGCAGATGAGGTGAATTTACCTAATAGGTTAGATAACTATGTACCCATTTGCCTTTGGGCCATGGTACGAATTCAAGTAGATTTGATGTGCTTGGTATGTTTTGTCATATAATGAGTTTGATATGTGATATTGTAAGTTACTTTGTTTACTGCAGATACGTGATACTAGTGTCCTTGTTAGGTTGAGGCCTGCATGGGAGGATCTTAGAAGCTACTTAACTGCTAGAGGTCGAAAACGATTTGAGGTTTTTGTTTGCACAATGGCTGAAAGAGATTACGCATTAGAAATGTGGAGGCTTCTTGATCCAGAATCAAATTTGATAGACTCCAAAGAGCTGTTGGAGCGTATTGTTTGTGTTAAGGCTGGTAAGTTTTGATTACTGTAGCTTTAACTTCCTCTTCTGGTAGAATATGTCAATGATTACATAAATAGCACATTCTTTGTATCTATTGTACTCATTCTTTTTAATTTTCAAACAGGCTGTAAGAAATCACTATTCAACGTTTTCCAAGATGGAAATTGTCATCCTAAGATGGCATTAGTGATTGATGATCGTTTAAAAGTGTGGGATGAGAAAGATCAGCCTCGAGTGCACGTTGTTCCTGCATTTGCTCCATATTATGCCCCTCAAGCTGAAGTACTTTCTATATGCTGACCATAGATAATTTTTAAATTTATGGAAATCTAAGCTCATTCAATAGATGACATGGTTGAAAATTATGTTCTACAGGCCAATAACACAGTCCCTGTCCTATGTGTTGCGAGAAATGTAGCTTGCAATGTTAGAGGTGGTTTTTTCAAGTAAGTTTACAATGACCTTGGTATTGATGCACAAGCACTCACTAACATTGGGGGGGAGACCACTGTAGTTCTTTAGTTTTAGCTCGTCAAGATTTTGGTCATGTACCTATGATAATGTTAGTATTGGACTTGAAAAAGATATTTGATGCAGGGAATTTGACGAAGGTCTCTTGCAGCGGATGTCCGGAGTTGCATATGAAGATGATATTAAAGAAGTTCCTTCTCCGCCAGATGTGAGCAACTATTTGATTTCGGAGGTCAGTTAGGACATCATTTTGTAACTTGAGCCAATCGTGCAATTATATTGAGTTGTCAGGCTTCTGGCATTATGAAGTGATGCTGTCATTTAACCGTGTTTATGGTCATTAATATAGATTATAGCGACGTTATACAATTTCTTTCTTCTTAGGACGATCCTTCTGTTTCTAGTGGAAATAAAGATTCAATTGGTTTTGATGGCATGTCAGATGCTGAGGTGGAAAGGAGGCTACTAAAGGTGCAATGTCCCATTTTCATGAACTTCTTCTGTCTACTAATTTCTTTTACTTTTCTTTTGCTGTTTGTCCTTTTCGTGTACTAAGAACAATCTCTAATTGTTCTGTTAGCTGATTAACGACCTTAAACATTCAGGAGGCAAGTTCAGCTTCTTCAACTGCCCCCATGACAATGACAAGCATAGATCCAAGAATTGCTTCAGCTCTCCAGAGTATTTTACCTTCTTCTTCTTTCTCAGTCCCAGCAACAACTATGCAAGGGCCAGCTACATCTTTTCCCAATCAGCAATTATCTCAACTGACGACACTACTTAAACCACAATTAGCTCAACGTGGCCCAGCAGAAACAACCTTGCAAAACTCTCCTGCAAGGGAGGAGGGTGAGGTACCAGAATCTGAATTAGATCCCGATACGAGGAGGAGACTACTCATTTTGCAACATGGTCAAGACACAAGAGACCAAGCACCAGTTGAACCTCAATTTCCTGCACGACCTTCCATGCAAGTCTCAGTTCCAAGGGTTCAGGCACATGGTTGGTTACCTGTCGAAGAAGAGATGAGTCCGAGGCAACTGAACCAAGTGACACCACCTAAGGAAATTCCAGCGATTCCCGAGTCTATTCCGATCGACAAGCATCGGCCTCACCATACACCGTTTATCCATAAAGTGGAGAGTTCAGTCCCACCCGGTAGAGTTCTTCTCGAAAGCCAAAGGTTGCCAAAGGAGGTAATTGACAAAATTTACCTGGTTTATAGCACTCAAGTGTATACAACATGAATTGAAAGGACTACTGTGGCTGACAAAGGGTACTGAATATTAATATTCTAAGGTTTCTATATGCAGGCACTGCCAAGGGAGGAACCATTAAGGTTAAACCAGTCACTGCCTAAATTTCATTCCTTGTCTGGTAAGTGACTTATCCCGGATGTTTGCTTAATCAGTTCACAAGTACATTGGTACCTCTGAGATAAAGTTTTCCACGTTTAATTTGGTATATACTTATTCATAGGATTTCTTCCCAAATTTTTTTGATTGTTTTTTGACTTGGAAGTTGTTATTGCATGATAAAGGCCGACATTAAAACAAGGAAAATATCATATAAAGAATTACTCACCCTGTATAGAAACTGAGGCACCATTCATATTTCTTTTTCTAGACAAAGATTGTCACAACGCAAGGCTTTCAGGCTCATCGATTCATCTGGCTCCTTTTGTTGCCTTTGTTAACCATGCGTGAATTAAATATGAACACGGAAAGTTATGAACGATCGGATATTCTTGATTAGTTGTAGTCATTATAAACATTAACGCTGAGGGGAAATCTTAATGTCTTGCAGGGCTAAAGCTAGGGCCCCCCAGCCCCCCCAAGTTCTCCCTTTTTTTCGTCTTTTGAATTTTTTTTAATATTTGAAAACAAAAGACAGTAAAAAAGAAACTTCAGCTTATTACATAGAATATGCTTGCCATCGTGGGGTAAAAGTTTCTTTTTCATTTTGTTGGCAAGGGTTCAAATCCTCCGGGCCACAATCTTAGTTTTTCCTTTTCATTTGGAATTTTTTTCATCCTAACCTTTATAATTGGACTTTTCAATCCCAACCTTAAGTTCCTTTTGCATTTCATCCTTTTTACTTAATTCTATTAACTTTAGCATTAAATTTTCCTCACATGAGATGCACGGGTTAACTTTTCGATGGGTAAAGTTGTCAAAACACTATTCTTCACACCTAACCTAACCTAATCTTTCAAAACTAAACATATAATTTATTTTCAATTCCAAATCTGAAAGGAAAACCCTACCTTTTTATACGCAAAAATCGTGTCAAAAATTGGTTGAATGGACAGCCATTTGCTAATTAAGAAAGTTTTCAAAATGCTCATACAACTGGAACCTGGTCAATGTGGTGAGTTTTTTTCATTTATTTTTAGTTAACTCAAGCATAACTGTGCTGTTTTTTTTTCCACTTATATATTGAGAGTGAATTTTTTGTAATTTGTTTTTGCTTTATTTTCGTATTTATGTACATGGAATATGAGGATTTCCATTTATTTTCTAAGTTTACTTCGATTTTTTTGGGGTCTGTATAATCAAAGCTTGATGTTTTTATATAAAATGCTGTTGATTCTTTTGTTTTTTTTTTCTTTGCTATTTTCTTTGTATTTTTATTTACAGCTAACCCTAAGCTGATTAATTTTATGTTTTCCTAACAAAGTTTTTGAACAAAAGCTGTAGCTTTATAGTTTTTTTCAAATGCTTTGCCAGTGACAATTTTCGACCGTAAAAGGTCCCCCAAACCAAAAACCCTGGCTTATCTTTTCTGCTTCAATTTGGGTTGCCATCCTGGGGAGAAAAAATGCATTACCTTGTTGGTGTTTTACCCTGGTTTTGTGGACAAGTTTGTTTCTTATATCCCCGCTTGGGGATTTTTGAAAAAGCTTGTGGAGGAATTTTTGGGTTACTTTTTCCTCAATTTCTCTTCTCTGTAAAAAGAGTTACCGAGCTCAAAAGAAAACACAATTCATTTCTTTGACTTATTGTAGAGTTAGTTTCATTTGATATATCATATATGTCTTGCCTGTTCTAACAGTACAAGTGTGTGTTTATACAACTCTTTTTAGTAAAAGATAGTGTTATGACAATATGAGTTCTGTTTTCAAGGCGAGGATGCTCCAATAGTTCATCCATCTTCAGGAAACAAGGATCTTGACCTTGAAGCTGGGCAAATAGATCCCTACCCAGAAATGCCTGTAGGAGCTTTACAGGATATTGCGTTTAAGTGTGGAACAAAGGTATGAAAACAGTTGGTAGTTGTAGTTTTCCTTGGATCCCTTCATGACTTAGTCTTGTCGCATTTGTGGGATTAATGGTTATTTTAAATATCTGTAGGTGGAGTTCAGGCACGGTCTTGTCCCAAGCTTGGAAGTACTGTTCTCCGTAGAGGTGGTTTCACCGCTTCCTTCACATTTTAGTTGCATTGCAGTACCTTCTGATAGTGAAGAAGATAATTGAGAACAAAACAATTAAGAACTGATCTTTAAATTACTAACATTTTCTTTTCTCTGGCTAAATCTGTGCACATTGAGAATTAAACAATTAAGAACTTGCCTTTAAATTTTTTAACAATGTTTTCTCTTCTCAGGCCAAATCAGTGCACCATTGATAATTTTTAGAATATTCCCAATACCTTCAGCTCCTGATTCATTGTGTTTTGGAAATTTTTTGTCAGTATTCCAGTGAGATCATATTATCTTACGACATTCTGTAGGTTTTATTTGCGGGACAAAAAATATTGGTGAAAAAATAGGTAGAACAAGAAGGGAAGCACAGAATGAGGCTCATTAGGATCTCTTATGAACTTGGCTGGTAAGGTATTAATTATAGTCTTCTTGATAGTTGAATATACATTTAATTACTGTACATAGCTTGACTAGTTTCTGTATCGCAGTTCAATCTCTTTTGCCTTCATTTGCTTGCCTTGAGCAAAAAAAAAAAAAAAAAGAAAGTTAAACGATGCTAGCAACGAGATAGTTCTAATTATTTTGCTTCAGCTTCTGGAAATGATATATCTTTAACTTCACGTGACACATCTACTTGAGGTTGAACCTCAGTTTGGCTCCCTTTTGAATGCCAGGCTTGAAGATTGTCATGGTTCTGTCTTGTCAGCTTTGGTTGATTTTAATATGATCCGTTTGAGAAAGTTTTAGGCATCGAAAAGGACAAGGGGTTTGAACACCAGAAAGTAGCTAGCACATTACTTTTGATTTTACTTGATAAAATTTCACTTTCTCTAGCACAGCGAGTAATGAGGTCCTGGTTTAGACAAAAGTTCTACTAGAGGCTTCTCAATGCAATTTCATACATATGTTTCTGTGAAATTGCTTGAGAACTTAGCTGGTTCTCTGCCTTTGAAACTTGAGATTTGGCATGTTCCCTGTCTCATCCTGATTTACTTATATTTGCTTCTCTCCCTTTCCACCCCGAAACATAAAGATCATTAATTTTGTCATTAAGCATTTGCTCTGATTTTTTTGTAACCAAGTCCAATTATTCTCTCTAAAAGAAGCCTCTTTTTTCTTCTTCTTCTTCTAACTATATCAATTGTATAAAATGCTTCGTTGCATAAGTACTACTGTGCCAAAGAATATGCCACTCAGTAATAAAAAATTGCTGGCTTTATTGTCCAGTCTCCTGGAATTTATAAGAACTTTTAAGTGTTAGAGAATCATAATATGGGAGCATCAAGGAGCTCAAAATACGATATTATTGTTAACTGAGGTTATTAGAGGACTCTGGAGATCAATTATGTTAAGTTGGACTCATAATACTTCTAGTCATGAAGATATGCAGGTGGAAGCTAATTTCTGTAAATACATACGTCACGACTTTTAAGAGGGGGGAAATAGAGTACACTTATGAATGCTTTCTCTTGTTGTATTATAAGCAGTACTCCCACTGATTGTTCCAAGCTTTTGTATATTCCTATACCATCACTCTTCAAATTCCCATTTATTGCCTTTACTGGGAAATATTCTAATTTTATTGAAGTAGCATAGGTAAGATAATGAAATCCAGCTCAATAAGTTATTGTAGGGATATGCAAACTGATTCTTGAGAGAGATGCAAATCTTTATTTCTTGGACACTTTCAGCTTCTCACCGAAATTCAAGCCTCAGATTGTGAGGCCAAATTTGTTAGTTTTATACAAGCTGGCCATGTGCTAATGTTGTGGATATTTTTTATTTATTTATTTTTTCCTGAAGGGGAGATCGATGGATTTCACCCTTCCTCCAAAAGGAGGCTCGAACTCAGGCATCAGCCCAGCCTAGTAAGCTTTGCTCTTTAACACTTGAGCTAGGCTTTGGCCTTATGGAGTTAGGTGCATTGCATTGTGTATTGCGAAGACCTTGATCGACAAAGGATTTGTAATGGAGATTAATGTAAATTATCCAACAGGATATTTTGTACACCAAAGAAATTGGAATGTGGTGCTGAGGAACAATTAAGAAGTACTTCCCATGCCTTGGATTCGAAGTATGCTCCTATCCACCTATTTTGTCAGATCTGTTATTTTCTTAACCAGGCAGATTAGAGGACTGCAGGATCAAATGTGTTAGGTTGGATTCCCTGATACTTCTAATCACGGTGACTTAGCTGTAAGCTGGCATTAAGGTTCTTTACTTCTGTAAACAAGGGTCATGTTTCTTTGGGAGGGGACACTGACAACATTGCATATACGCTTCATGAAAATATTAATGACTGTCGTTAGATGCCAGATTGCCATAAGCTCTTTTTATTCTTCTTTTGATTGGAACTTCAAAATGTATTGCCTTCAACGGTTAATAGTTACCAATTCTTCTGGAATTAACATTTAGTGAGACTACAAAATTGTTTTGACTGTATGCAAACTGATTCTAGAGAAAAGAAAATATTTATAATGATTCTGAAGATTTTAAACTTCTGGTGTGAATTTAAGCCCCTGCTTGGTGGAAATTAAAATTCAGATTTTAATCTAAGTCAAAGTCAACAATTAATTTAGCCATACATTTTATGGGTCTCACTATTTTTCAACCATACATCTCATCAGCTTTAATCAAAATCTACTAAAATTCTAATTTTAATCCCTACCAAACAGAGACTAAGTGTCGTATTGGAAGGTCAAACTTTGTAGTTCTATATTAGCTGGCTATAGCTTTAGGGAGATGCTACACGTGCATAAGGGTGTACACTCGGATTTATACCCCCTCACATGGAGAGAGACCGACGTGTGAGGGGGTGTAAACCCAAGCGTACAGCCCGTGGTGTATAAATAGCAAAATTCATAGTTTTAATGTAGGGGTGTAAGCGATCTGGTTTTACCGGTTTTGACAAATTTTCAAACCAAACCGTTTTAAACTAAATCCAACTATTTTGAACGGTTTGAAAAAAAACTCAAACCTAAACTTAACGGTTTGGTTTGGTTCTAAACCGCCTGTTCCGCCGTATAGACGTCTATTTTTATGATATTAATTCAATTTCTATCTCTTGTGTGGGACCCAATAACGGCTATATTTTTTATTCTCATTTTACGATAATATCTTACTAGCAATAAATCTAAAACAAACTAAATATATCTACTACAAATTTAAATACCAATTAAATCAAAGGGAAATCACAATAAACTAAAATATAGTTTTTTGTTTGCCATTTTTGACTAAGACGTTACGATAACGTTACAATACAAGTCTACTAAACTACATATAAAGTCCAAAAAATATAATGATGTTCAACAAGACATCATGATCATCATATCTGAAAAACAAAACTACTGATTAGACAGAAAGAATAACCAACAATAATAATAAATCAATTGTTTATAATATCTAAACATAACAATTACACAAGCTTACCGTTGTATATTGTTACGAATTCAGTTTCTTGCATATACTCAAACACCAATTGTTGTCACACGCGATTCACAGACTCCATTGTCAAACAAATACATTCGTTATATCATCATAGTATTAGATACTAGATAGATAAGAAAATCTTTAAAAATAGGGTAATAGAAAATATAAACCACATGCCACAACTTTCATTGAATCATCAAATGCTTCCACTTCATNATTCGTTACATCATCATAGTATTGGATACTAGATAGATAAGAGAATCTTTAAAAATATGGTAATAAAAAATATAAACCACCTGCCACAACTACCTGCCACAACTTTCATTGAATCATCATATGCTTCCACTTCATCTAAATATTGGCGTAGCACTATAGGTTCATTCTTAATTTGCAACCAATTCTTTCCGCATATACAAGCCTCAACCATCCTTACATCTAATAAACTCCTAAATGAATCAAGTATCTGACTTCCAGTTGAGAATGCAGACTCAGAAGCAACGGTAAAAATTT